>JAQPPZ010013446.1:0-68469 GCA_028583015.1 Wollemia nobilis
CCTTTAAAATAGAGAGCTCATTCCCTACTCTCTAAAACCTTAAGCGACTTACATTCCAGTAGATCATGAGAAGCTCGCCTTGCTTGCTATCTCTGTTGTAGTGAGAACATATTCAAGGCTCCATTCATTGAATCCAGGTCCGTAACCTTTTCGAAATAAGGTAGCGAGAAAAAGAACAGACTTCGCACTCTTAGCAGAGTTAAGGTTGGTTGGGTCCCTCGATCAATAGTTTAAAAAGTTCGGCAGAGAGAGCTCTAACAATATGCTAGCCTTAAATAAAATAGTTATTATTATTATTCCTCCTCTCAAAAAGAGCTCTCCTAAAAGAAAATGCGCTTATTTGACAACCTAATTTGACAACGCATCATTCTATTCCTACTCTTATGGCCCTCTCAAAGCATACTGTGATATCAGACATTACCGATTAGTGAGACCCGACGCACAAGGAAAGCCAACTCCGATTGGGGAGTTAGGTGCTGGTTCTCCTATTGATTCAAAAGGGACCTCTTCATTTCGGCTAAGAATAAGGGATTGATTCTCTATAGCTTTTGGTAGATTTGACACCTCATGATATCAAAATTCTAAAGGGGAGGGGTTAAAAAACCCAAGGCTTTCGAAACAGATCGATCTATGGGATGGTTGAAGAGAGCTCTAACAAACCCAGATGGGCTTGAATAATAGGCTTATTCTGATAATAAATATCTAAAGGTACCATTCTCCATCCTACTGTTGGCTTTGGTGAGTCGGCCAACTATTTAATTTAATTGAAAGAGCTTCGCTTCTTTCCAACAAATAATATCGTAGTGAGTGCACCGATCCCTTCCGGTTCGCTGTTGCCTTTTAAAATAGAGAGGATTCTAGATAGAGAGCAGGGTGAGCTTGGATCGCTTTCAATTTCAAGGTTTGTTGAAGAAGAAGGAGAAGTCAACCTTTAAAAAGAGGAGGGCTTCGGCATTTCTCTACTCCGTTCTTTGTCCAGGGAAAAGGAAAATCGTTTGAGACGAGGGAAACCCTCCGAGATCTATAGCGGGACTCGACTGGAGTAGAAGGAGACCTGAAGCATGCACACATGCTGGTACCAAAATCAACGCCTTTCCTTTCCTTTAAAAGGCTATACTCCATGCATGGGGAAGGGAACGCTCTCTATCCTCAGAGCGGCACAGAACGAATGCAATGATCATTTCCTCTGTGCTGGGGATAAACCCCCCCCGGACCGGAGAGGGGGAGTAGGCTTAGTAGGGCTCGACCCGACGATCATCGGGTGCCCCTCCACCAACCTTTTAAAGAGCTATTGACCGTTGAAACAACTCTCTGTAAATCCGCCATTTGAAACCGCCTTTCTCGCTCCCCTTCCTGACCCGCCCCGGTGAACGGGAAGAATGAACCCCTCGCTCCTTTTTTCTTTCAAAGGTAGAATGCAGTTCGTCATGGAACTGATTATAGTAACTAATTGTATAGAGAGGGATTAGAGGAGATTCAGCGGCCACTCCGGTTCTCCCCATCCCAGATGGAAAATGACGACCTTATATAAGAGAGGCTTCTCTAGCGAAATGGAAACCACATATAGAGGTGCTTCTGAAGCCCAATTCTATGGAATAAAACTTAAAGCTTAAAAAATCTGGGCCTCTTAAAAAAATGCTTTACGGGACGGTCGGAGCGGCCATGGCCTCCGCTACCCCAACTAAGTCGGCTTTTTTGGGAACTGCAGAGACAAAGCATGAGTAGGAGTTGCCACCTCTCCCTCTAAAAGTACTCAAACCGACAACCTTAAATCTTGAGCTTGAGCGTGATATAAATAGAGAGAGCTTTTTTCCAAACTCTTAAGATATAGGGTTTTTTAACCTCTCTATCCGGCCATATCCGGAAAAGAGGAGGTCGAGTGCTTTTAATAAATTCAAGCAGAAGTGAACCTGCGTCTCTTCCAGGATAAAGATCGAGTCGGGGAGGGGAGCTTTTTCATTCAATTATATACGTATTAGCAACCATTACTTCTAAACGAACGGAGACCTAAACGATTAAAGAGCGAGTGCTCAAAAGCAGCCTTTCAAGTTGGCAACTTGTTGAAACCCTTTTATTTCAAAGCGAGTGCTCATAGTTTTTAAAGGGCCGAGAAGAGGTCGAGTGTCCCATCGATCCATCTCCATGAAATGGATGTATGTCGGCCTCACCTTTTTCGAGTTACTTTAGACTCGGGAGAGAGCATGTGCTTACCTTACTAAGAAAGGGGCAAGGGGCACTCAACTTTCTTTAAAGAGAAGGCTCACTTTTAGAATAGAGAGGAGGGCCCGAAGGGGCGATTTCCCTCTCCCTTGGTCTCCTACCCTTTTCAATATCGATCAATATGACATATATAGTAATGATGCATGTTGGAGTACGCACACAGTTTAGGAAGAGAGACAGTGCTTTTTTCTTTCAAATCTTGGGAATCTCCTCTTGAGATAAAGCATACTACATGTAAATCGAGTAGTTTCAAGCTCCCTTTCTCATCGTTAATGCCTCCCTCCTAAACCCATTAAGAAAAGCCTTCTCCCTCACCTTACCAACGTTTTAATCAAACGGATCTCTATCACGGTTTTTGAAGAGGGAGATTTAATCAAGTGCATGAAGAAAGAAATGACCCTTGAATAAATGGGTAAATGAATAGATGAAACACCTTTTACCCATCAATAAGGGGGGGCGCGTTGTGGAACCAACGAAACCTTTTTATTTATTTATTTATTTATTTGGCACCTGCCCCTTAAAAAAGCAATATCTCTACCCTAATGGAATGGCGGAGAGATAGGGAACAAAATAGAGTCAATGGATGTATTCAACAAGTGGCGGCCTTTATCAAAAAATGGGAGGTTGGGTTCATCGAATTTTGTACACGATCAAGGAGGTGGGTGCGCACATCACCTCATCTTAGTATTTACATGCCGCAGCAGAATTCGACGTTTCCAATTTTCCATAGAATCCCGGGGGCTTTCTCAGCCACTATGGTTTTGTTCAGTCTCATTGTGGGCTTGGAAATAGGTGGGGTAAGCCTTACTTATACCAATACCTACCAATCCCTCTTCTATGTCATAGAACCAAAGTTCGCGCTAACCGTAAAAAGTCTGACTTTCTTAGCGCTGTGCTATCATATGGTTTTTGGAGTTCGTCATTTATGGTGGGATTTGAAGCTCTTCAGCCTCTCTATTTTGAAAAATAGAAATAAAAATGGCTTCCACAAAATAATATCTTTTTTGCACCCTTATTTTTCGGTTGTTTCTTCTATTTCTATACTCCTTTATTTGCCATTTATTGGAAACTTGGGACTGCGACTCCTCATTTTTGTTGGAAATAGAAGCCATTCTTCATAAGATTTATTCTTTGAATGTGGCGCACTGCGCAATCCTTGAAAAGGGTCAGGGATAGGAGCCCGCTCCTCTCCATCTAACCTCCTCGGAGGTGGTACTAGAAAGCTCACAAGAAGCCGAGGTGCACTGCCTCATGATGGGGGTTGAGCCCTCCACCCAAGACCACCAACAAAACAACATTATTTTAGAGAGCCCTTTTTGGCAGCACATTGATCGTCTTTTTGTGGAGACATACATAAAAAATACATGTCGTGTGGAGGAGGTGCTTTAGTTGGAGAGAGAGGAATGGAGTAAATATCAAAACTTACATAAACAAAATCACGATTTCATGTTAGGTGAAGCTAGAGTAATGGTGGAAAAAGACTTGCAAAGAAGGGAGCTACTTGTGGCACAAGATAAGGAGTTCATTATTAGATATTTGCAAGCGTGGAAGGAACAACTATGGTAACAGGTGCACTATTGGAAGAAATAGATTTGGGTTGGCAGGCTGAAACCGCTTGACCTTTCTTTGTCTTTAGGTAGAGGAAGGGTCTAGGAGCGGGGGAGAGGGGGGTCCAACCCTGAGAATAACCCAAGGGCTGCTCGAATTATAGATAGAAGGCTAAACCGCTTTTAAGTTACGGCTTCAAAAGCTTATGATTTTAAGGCACTAGCTTTTGAAAGTATAAATGACCTATTATTGAAAGCTTCAAGGTGGTTGCTTAAAATCTGGAGGTAGGACTTCTCTGGTATTTAGACCCGCCTCTCTCTCATTTAAAAAGGGGTGAGGGAAATTTTATCTAAGAGTGGGCTTGGAAATGGAATTTGCACCTATTTGTATTTATTTAGTGATCAGTTTGCTAGTTTCTTCGATCCTACTTGGGGTTTCCTTCCTATTCGCTTCCAATGGTTCGACTTATCTAGAAAAACTATCGGTTCATGAATGCGGTTTTGATCCTTTTGGTGATGCCAGAAATCATTTTAATATACAATTTTATCTGGTTCCTATTCTATTCATTATCTTCGATCTGGAAGTCACCTTTTTCCTTGGGCAGTCTCTCTCAACAAGATTGATCTGTTTGGATTTTGGTCTATGATGGTATTTTTATTGATTCTGATGCTTGGGTTTTTCTATGAATGGAAGAAGGGTACTTTGGATTGGGAGTAACCAATGAATGATAGGCACCAATGATTTATAGGCAATGATGGGGTAACGAGGGAAGGGACGGTAAGGGCGATGCCTACATTCAATCAATCGATTCGTCATGGCAGGGACAAGAAACGATGCACAAATCGTACCCGAGATTTGAAACAATATCCTCAAAAGTAAGGAGTATGCCTGCATATTTCAACAAGAACGCCAAAAATACAAAATCCAGCTCCACGTAAGATAGCCAAAGTACGGTTGAGCAATCGACACGATATTTTTGTATTCATTTCGAGCGAAGGGTATAATCTGTAGGAACATTCTATGGTGTTGATCAGGGGAGGTAGAGTGAAATATCTGCCAAGTGTGAAATTCCATTGTATTCGGGAGTCAAGGATTTGTTGGGAGTTCTAGGACGAAGAAGGGGCAGATCAAAATATCGTGCAAAAAAATCCAAATCGCATGATAGACAAGGCTAGGCCCCTCAAAAACCATTCGTACGCAGAAGAAGGGGAAGAGGAGGATCCATTGATTCATAGTAAGTACCACGAATCCTATTTAATGGCTATTTAATTCAAAGGTCTACTTTAATTTAAAGGATCTCTTTCACCAAAACGAAGAAGCACCTTTATATCCTAAGAGTTGTGCTCTTAAAACCGAACGTGCACGACTCCTTGACCTTATATAAAGAGCGTTCCATGGGCTCTTTAGGAATGACTAACTTACAACTTTTATTCCTCGAAGGCGTATATAATGGTTTGTTCACTAGTTGTAGCCGTTGAGTCTAAATTGAGGTAAACACAAAGAGATATACTTTGCACTCACTAAGTATTCTATTCTTCTCTATAGAGTAGTTTGGAGAGAAAGCGAAGACACAAGAGGTTGGGTTGAGTGCCCAACAGAAGACATTGAAAAGGTACATAAGGAAAATGCCCTATCTTTTTAATATCGAGCGCTTGAATTATAAAAGCAGGGGCTCACCCTATCCTCTCTATCTCAAGAGTGCAATCTCTCGTTACTCTTCTCGATTAATGGTCGATGGGAGAAATGACTGACTTTGTGATAGTTGGTTGATCGACTCAGAATTGAGAATAGGGAAGACCTTAATATAGGTTGAGTGATCTGGTTGGGAAGGTAACAAGTTGAGTGCTTGTCCTATCGTACTCGCTTGTTCAAAGGTCGAATGCCCCTTTTGTCCTTTTAAATAGTGGGGAGAGGAGCTCTTTAAAAAAGCCAACAAAATAAAAAATAATTGATTAAATGAGTGAAAAGGAATAAATACATTCTAAAACTTGAATGATCTAAAAAAGAGTTCAGGAGGTCGGTATATTCCAACCGAGCTGCCCTTCCCTATTATTAAGTGCATTTTAGATAGCCTTTAACTAAAAGCTTTATTGAAAGGTTGAGGGAAGTTTTAAAGGTTCATATGCCTTTAATAGACATACTTGGACGATGTCTTTTAGCTTTAGCCCTAGAGGTCAGGTCACTTGGTTGGAATAATCAATCAACGCCAACTATTTTTCGAATCCATACAGCTTAGAATGCCTACACCATATAGACGAGCCATTGAAAGTCATCGTTCTAGAGGGAGTGAAAAGGTCGAGGTGCTTCATAGAAGAAAGAGAAATGAGTGGGTGTGGTGGGTCAAGTATGTCAACACGTTATAAAGGAGATATTGGGCATTAGTTCAGTTCGCTCTATTTTAAAAGGGCAGTAATAATAATATCGTCATGATTCATATAGAGGTTGCTCTCCTCTCTATATAAAGCCAAGTCGCACTCAAATTTATTTATTAGAGGTTAGCTTATTAATTGAAGAGAAATTGAAAGTGCTTTCCCTACCTAAAAATCTTGAAGAGGGGTACCCCCTCTTATAGGGGTAAGGATAAGCACCTTAAAATGGCAAAGCTTGGGAGAGGTCCTTTAGATAAGTGCCAATTCTCTATCTATAATCTTAAAGGGAGAGCGCTCATACTTAAAAAGATAGGGAGAGGGCTTGAAGGGATAAGGAGAGGGGAGGTACACTTCGAGAGGGTATTTTTAAGCAAAGCATACATGATCAGAAATCTCAGCTTTTGCTCTCCCCTCTCCCCTCTGTGAGTGTTCGTCCTTGGTCTACAAATACTACGGGGACAAGTAGGGTATACTAGAGCGCTTGGGAGACCTGAAGAGGGCGCTTGAAACGAGTTGAGTATACTAGAGTGATCAGGGGATCGGGGACGCTTGAAGGAACAAGAGAACCATGTCTTTGTCGTATTCCCTATGTTCATAAAATTAGTGAATGGAACAATGGAATAACGCTTTCAAAGGTAGAAGTCCACCGACCTAAAGTGATCTATGGATCCCATCCTTTCTAACGTAATAAGTAGAAGGAAGGAAGTGCCCCCTCTTCCCTTTAAGAGCTCTGGAAAATGATGCTTCGTCGTGTGTTGTTACTGAACCTTTAAATCTGATTAGAGTTTTGAAGAGCTCAAACCCACACAAGCAAGCGACTCACTCCGTCAAACATCTAAAGGTCGATATGGCCCAAACCATACCATGAACATGACCAAGCATCTCTCCCCGAACCTATTTCAAGATTAAGATACTATATATTATTTCGAATGAATCAAGCTCTTAAATTAAAAGGGTCTCTCCTCTCCCCACTATTTAAAAGGGTCTTTTTAAAATAGAGGGGGGCACTCACTCTTAAATAAGATCATTTTAATAGATTCTATTTCGAATGAATCAAGCACTTCTACTTTATGATTCTATGTTCTATGTAAACAAAGCCTTTATTTATTTGATCAACTAGATTCGATCAAATGACGCAATCAAAGTTGGACAACTACCCAATCAAAATCTTGAGGTGACTCATCGAACTTTTTAAGACTCTCAGATTGTGGGTAAGCTTCCCTAGCTTTTGCATATTCTAGATCGAATCGAAGGTGGCTACTACCATCAATCCTGCGTTCCCTCACTTCCTCTCCGGAATGAATGCATCAGTCGGGCTATTCCCCACAAAATACACCTGAATGACAAAGACTATTATATTAAAGGGGTGGACACATTGAGTAGATTCGAACTGGGCAACATGAATTCAAGAATGCTTGAATGACCCCCTACTCCTTTGTTTCATCGTTCCCTTTTCCTGTTGTTTCTCAATACCCTTTCTTTTGCATGGAGAGGTAGGGAGAATTAGAGGCTAAAGCAAACTGGAGATAAAGAGGAATATATAAGAGTCGTGATAGCTTTTAAAGATTCCTAGGACCTTTTCGATGCCTTTTAGAAGAGAGGGACACAACCTTTTATTCTAAAGGGTTGAAATCCAACCTCTCTTTTATTAAAAAGGGGGAGCTTTACAAACGAAACAAAATGAGACCCTCTCCCCCACCATTTAATTTAAAAGGACCTTTTTAAAACATGGGGGCTTCTCTATTTTAAAAGGGGAGTGCTTTATACCCATACATATATTAAGTTGAAGTTTGGGGTGACAACATTATTTATGTCCTATCGCGGGCTGAAAGTGGGGATAGTAATATATTTTGAAATAAACATTATGATATCAGAAAGAGATAAGCTTAGGGTTTGACCCTTGTAAAGTATCCCATATTTCTCTTCTATTTGAACAAGTGAATAAGACGACATTTTGTATACCTTTTCTTCTTTATCATAGGTAGATCGGGCCCCAATTCATCATCTTCTTCCTTAATAGAAAATGTTTTAGAAAGAGCGGTTTAATCTTTCCCAACCAAACCCAAACCTTTATATAGAGAGGGTCAAGAGGTCGTAGATACCTTTTCCTTAAGATAGGGAGAGAGGGCGTTTTGAAAAGAAAAAGATGCTCTCCTCTCCCCTCCCCTCGACCCCTCCATTTTAAAGGTAAGTCAAGGCCCCTCCCCTTTTAAAACAAGAGCCCTTTGAATTAAATGGCAAAGCACCGAGCCCTTTTTAAAACAGAGAGGGGGTGGCTATGATTCTTTCTCTTTATGTAATATGGCCCTTTTGATCTCTCTCCCCCCATATTTCAAAGCACAAGGGCAAGGGGTGGGATTTATCTGACGCTTTGAAGCTACTCCCTTGATTATGACGGGTAGTGTTTTTGAATATTTGCTACCTTAAAATAGAGAGGTTGATGTCATGTCAAAAATTATGGACCCGAACCAACCTTTATATAAGAGACCCCTTGGAAAATATGATTAGAGTTTTTGTGGCTTACTCCGAAATTCGATCATTCATGATGGGTATTGGAGGGAGTGTGAACCAATAAGCAACAAAGATCATGAAGGTTGTAAAGCAAGGAAAATCTAATATGAGCTCTCCTCTCCACTCTATTTAAAAGGCACTATTTTAAAAGGGGCTCTTAGGTTTGTTTTAATTGAGAGAGAAGAGAGTTCGGTTATGGTTATAGATAGAGAGATCTCCTCTCTAAAAAAGACAACTAGCTCAGCTCAAATAGATGGCTCTTCTTTGGCAACAACGAACCTTTAAAGCTTAGAGGCATATCGGTTATAGCTAGTTTTTGATCCATTATAGAGGTAGAGCGCTCATGCCCATGGATTTTAAAAGGTAGAACACTCAATCCATTTTAAAAAGGGGTGAGGAGGCTAGGGTGGCAACTTGATCGATTGCAAGGAACCGCCTATTGCGTGGCCTTCGTAGCATCATAGATTTTCCAAAAGAAGATAAATTGAAATAGCAGGAACATAATACTTGGGCCGTGTAAGCAGCTCCTGCCCCAAGTATTATATTAAAGCTCACCGAAACTTGACTTTAAAAATAACCTTGATAATTCTAGGGTTCTTTCTCATTATATCACGGGTTTCCCAATAGGAGATCCATGGATCACAGGCGATTAGTTCATCGCACCTATACGAATAACCGCAAAAGCCCTATTCTCTCGTAAATTTGTTTGCCAAGTCAATGACATCTTTCTTTGAATGAGGAAGCAACATCAGAATGAAGAGCAGGGCCAATAAAGCTTCAAGCCACCTAGCCCACGCCGCAATGGAAATGTTGATAGTATAACTCACTCTTTCGCAGTTCATTCTGAGAACAGGGAAGAACCGACTGGAGTAGAAGATTTTGATTTAAGCATGTTGGTACCTTCAATACATTGTCCAAAATCTAGACTGCTTAAATTCGTTTTGGAGGGATTTTGACCAGGATAGATAGGGATTTGGCCATTGGTGCCTCTATGAAAGCCTCCCTCCAGTTAACCAACATGATCTCGGTGTTATGTGCTTTACCCATCAGATCTTGGGCGGGTTTTGGGCTCGAACGAACTTTATTTTTGGGGAATGAGTTATTTTAAACTTATGTAAGATCTCGGAGCCCTTATAATATAATGGATTTATGAGTTAAATATGCACCAATACCATGTCCATGGGCCACACTATTGGAATACACAAGGGCATCTTGAGATAGGGAGAGGGGCACCTAACATTTGAACCTTGGAGAGAGCCTCCACCCCCACTTTTATAAGGTAAGGTAGGGATAAGCACTCGAACCGCTTATTTTGGAAAGATTTCCTCACATAGAATTGAAAGCCCCCCTCCCCCCCACACTATTAAAATATGCCCAAACCCACCTGCAATTTTATCTTAATTGAAATGGTATAAATAGCCTTAAAAAGGGGCTGACCTCAACCTTTTTCCAAGTTCCCCCGTCCCCCCTTATATAGGGATAAGGATAAGCGCTCGCTTCTCATTTTGAGGAGGGAGAGGTACTCGACACAAGGATTCCATCTCCTCTCTCCCTATCAAATATCGAGTGCTTATCCTTACCTTATAAAAGTAGGGGTGACCCTCCCTTTATTAACGTTCAGTTGTTAATACTAAAGCCTCCCCTTTATTAACATTCAATTGTTAATACGTATATGAAACGACATCTATGTACGTATGTATGTAATAATGAGCTCTCCTCTTTCTATCTAAAAGGTTGAGTGCTTATCCCTATCCCATAGAAATGGGGCTCTCTCAGATTATATAGAGAGCGGTGCCTTAGAATTAAAAGCTCCTTTCTAAATGATAACGGGGAGGGCAAGAATGGATTGGTTATAAACACCTTTAAAAGCTCCCAAAGGCAGGGAATCCTACCAATCTCTAAGTTCTTCCCTACTCCAACAACCTTTTAGTGAATTTGAGTTCCTAATATACATGAAGCCACTTCGTTATGAATGAGAAGGAGGCTTTTTGGATAATAGGTGGGGTGAGCATTCACCTCGAACTTTGAAGACTTAGTGAACTAAACTACACCTTATAGAGTAGCGTGTGCGAGTAGGAAGAATAGAACCCGTATTATATTATACTATAGTGGAGAGGCCAATATTAAGCATTCGCTCCTAACTGAACTAGATTTCAAAACCCATTTCAATCTACTCCATGGAGATAATCCACCCAATTCATATATTTTCGACCTTAGGATTAAGAGACCCTTTCAGTTTTAAAGCAACCAAGGCAAGGCTTTAGCCTTTATTAGCCCTGGCTTTTACCCTTTTAAATTGTGGGGGAAGGGAGAGGAGAGGTAAGGCTTTTAAAAGCTTCTTATGCCACCTCTTAATATTAAAGGAGTGTCTAGAGTGAAGCTTTTAGAAATTCCCTCTATAGTTGAGCATGCATGCTCATCTATTTGATGGCTATTCTTATGGATCTGGTTTTGTTGAAGGAAATAACGGGAACAACTATCTATTCTTTCCTCCCTGAGCTAGTCACAAGAAAGAGGATATTCTAGTAAGTAATTATGGTTCATCTTTGAAACCCGTTTTTGTAAAGTTGTTCGTCCGCTCCTCAAAAGCTCTTAAGGGAAGTGCACCCACCCTTCGGAACTCGGGGGTACTTTGAGCTTTATTTTATGCTAGATTGAGCTCCCTCAATTCTTCCATGTCTATTCAAAGCTTAAAATTTAATAGCTTATGGAATTTTATATAGAGGTACCTGAGATAAAGTTGTAATTGTTTTGTTTCACCTCTCCTGAGCGACTATTGAAACATCGACTCAATTCTCTTGTCTTCCCCTATTCCCACCCCATCTGCACCCAAGGTTATCCCCTAGGGGGAAGAGTAGACAATGAAACACTCTTATATGAGGGCTCACCACCTATCGATTCTTACAAGGGCTTTTTCAAGGAGAAGTTCTTATATTATCTTATGTTAGTTGTAGCATGGTGGTTCGAAGTGGAGATATCGAAAAAACCCAACCACCAAGAAAACTTAAATGCAGAGAACGACAAAGGAAGAGAAGGAACACCTATTATAATCAATAGGGGTTCAGTCAGTATGCCCGAACTACTAAGAACGAGGGAAGTCCGATCCGATCCACCTTTAAAAGGTACTCTATTCCAATTGACCCTCCTCTTTACCACCTCGAAGGAATAGTCATTTAGAGAGAAGAAGAGGTATCTAATAAGAACGAATGCTTTCTAGCCCCCTCTATTCATAATTGCAGTGAGTACTTAAAAATGAGTTGAGAACTATGGAACCGAGAGGAATGGTTAGGGCTAGTTTGATCATTCCTCCTAATTAGGTAGGAAATATTTATTCACCAATATTAAATATGGAGAGCAAGGGAAGGTTATATTAGATTATATTATGAAGGTGGATGGGTAGGGAAGGGTTATCCCATCCCATTGGGAATGGGGGATGGGGTTCAGGGGAAGGAAGAAACCTTAGAATCACCCATTTTAAGAGCCTTTTGAAATATAGGGGAGAGGGCTGAGGATGGGCTCTTAAGTAGGACATTACTCAAGTTGGGTTGAGAACCACGCACAAATAAACGATTAAGCATAGGAAACTAAATAGAGAGAAATGGACCTCCCCTCCGTCAGGAGAGAGAGGCCTCTTAAAGTATTTTTGAATTTTGCTTCCCCTCCATTCTAAAAGAGAGTTCTTAAGCCCTATCTTTTTGAGGTGTGGTTAAGGGTATGTTTTAAAAAGGGGCCTTTAAAATAGAGGAGCTTATTCCAGGGAAAAGGAAGAAGAGGCCCCCCATGCCCTGCCTTGCCCTATTTTAAAAATCAAATGCCCTCCTATTTTAAAAAGTGGCAAAAGAGAGGGGCCCTTTTGAAATGGAGGGGAGGGGAGAGGCCTATTTTATTTTAAAAATTTCCTTTAAAACGAGGAGAGGACCTCTTAAAATATGATTCGGTTCAAGTGGCATTGCAAAGGGAATGAGCGTAGAGACTCACTTAGACAACAACCATCAAAAAGCTCTTTAAAAATCCCTTAGAGGACTGACCTTAAAGAAACCCTTTAAAAGTGATGTTATTATTATTTTTCGACCTTAGAGATGGGGATGGGCTTGGTTGGGAATAAGTAGGCTTGGTTGGTCTAAGGCAAGGGTATTGTTCATCATGTTTGAGCTCCTTATTGTCTCTTTAGCTTGAGTAGAGAGGAGAGTAAGTCGGGGTCGAAAAAGGGAATAGAGAGGCTTAAGAGGTTGAGTGACTTAACTACCCGAAAGAAAGTGACCAAGCCACTTTAGAGTTGGTGATGAGTTGGTGATGAATGACAACATCATTTAGAATGAATAAAGTCGAATGATTAAGGTCAAGAATCGATGACTTGAATGACAAGTAGTATTACTGAACTGAGGGACTACTCGAACTGGAAGGGCTCTTTAAAGATGTTCGTATTCGAAACGGTTCATTATCAACCATCAACGCACTTCCTCTTCAGTAAGGTATTTCTGAGGGTAAGCAATCGAAAAGAAATCATCACCACCACCCATCTATGAAGGATTGCCTGCCATTTTAAGAGCCCTTTTATCCATCCATCCATCTATATGATTGGTCGAGGAATCTATGTATGAACAAGATGCACTCCCGAGTAAGTAAGTTCATCTGATTGGTCTACGATATACACTCCCGTATAAGTAAGTTCATCTGATTGGTCTACGACATATATTCTTTAGTAGGCCAATGAGTGAGTAAGAGAATCATTTCAAAAAAATTTAAGAGTTGTATCGTTTTGATAAGAGTACTCCACCGAAGATGGGTCGAGGCCCCACTTTTATAAGGTAAAGAAAGGTGAACCATTATTTCTTATGTATTAACGTTTTGTCGGCCTTTTTAATCAATCATCAAAAGGCCCACCCCACCATATTTAAGAGGGAGGAAGTGCCCTCTATTTTAAAATTCTTTGCCACAAGCTGCTTTTAAAGACTCCCAAGCTTTTCTATTCATCTCATTGGAAACCCATTTATTAATTCAGGCACAAGTTAAAACGTGTATAATAGATGACGAATGAAAAAGCACTCAACTCGTCAGCGACGAAGTAGATTCGGATTCCATCTCTGGTTGTCACAGATTCAATCTCTCACCTTGAGATTTTAAAGGCGACCAGTGAATGGCTTTTAATAGCCCTTAAGATTTTAAAGCTCTTCGCGACAACGCTTAAGATTAAAAGGGCTAAAGCCTTGTTCAATCAAGGCTCAAAAGTGAAAAAGCAACTTGTATCCATCCAATTAAGATCTCTGACCAAACTTTTCTTCTCTTTAAGGTGTTCATGTGAACACAGCGCATATGAACGCATATGAACCAACTTTGAATGTCAAAAATGTATGTCTCTATCCTAATAAAATCCTTGGATTTCATTGCCTTGTTCAATCAGGGGTACAACTTTTATTTCTATTTCAAAGGAGAAATTTTCATATCATAAGAGATTATCTAAAAGCTCGGGAGAGGGTTGTATTTAAAATAGAGAGGCTTTCTATCCTCATTTAAGGTCGAGGAAGAGCTCTCTATCTATAATCAACAATAGCGTCTCGATAGGTGAGCTCTTAAGGGGAGAGCCCCAGTCCTACGGATAAGGATCAACAGTCGACCCTAAAAATATAGGGAGAGGGAAGAGGGAGAGGAGATGCAGTGACGGATAACGAATCGAAGAGCCATTAAACCGAGGGGAAAAACTTTAAGCCACAACTTTCAATTCTAAGCAGTTAGTGACCCGCTACTCACTGATCCTGATCAACGAGGAGGGATGGGCGATCTGAGAAACCTTCAACAACTTGAATCTATCAAAATCTCCCCTTTTTAAATAGGGAGGCTTTAGCCTTCAGCCTTGCCTTACCTTGCCTTTACCTTTCAAATAGCCACCTGTCTCTTGAGGGTAGGGATGGTTTTTAAGAGGGCCATAACCAAGGATTCCTATTAATTAACAAGTTGAGCTCCCCCAAGCCCTTTGGAGAGGTGAGATTAATAACTTTAAGGAGCCCAACTTTAGAATAGAGGGATAAGTGAGTAAGTAAGTTATTATAAGCTTTGAAAGGGGATTTAAGCTCTTTATTTCTCTAAGCTCATAGACGGTAATTTACTTTCTTCTTTATACAGAGAGGAAGGGAGAGCGAACTTGGAGGAAGCCCTCAATCGGTATAATTATAGAAACTTATAAAGGCTAGCCCTCAACCGATTAAAGGAATAAAAACTCATAAATAAAGGTTGAGTTGCCCCTCAACCGATATGGATGAATATCGGTTGTTGAGCTTTAAGTTCAAAGAGCCAAGGTTGAGTACCTTCTATAAGGATTGAATCCCTTCTCTCAATCCCCATGCTAATAGTTTCCAGAACCAAGTATCCTCTTTAAGGTCTTTAGAGCTTTTCAAAGAGGTACACTTTGAAATGAACATAATCATTAACATGCTTTTGAAGCCTTTTTTTACAAAAACTCCTGTATTCTATTTTAAAGGAGTCATTGGATCTTTCATTGTTAATGTTCTCTAGAAATTAATATTCCAGGTCGAAATCTCAGTTTTGAAGATACTACTTGTGCCTTCTAAAATGGAGGGGGTCACTCAACAACCCTTAGTGCAGAATGAGCGGCAAGGGCCGTTCACCTTTAAAATATACGTTGAACCTTTTGTCGAGTGGGCGTGGAAGCTGGTAGTGCCAGCTCCCGCCCAAAAGATCCGACGACGAGATAGCAAGTACCTTAAGGAGGAACAATGACAAGTTGATGATCTTCCTTTAGTCAATGAGCTCATCGACCTCTTCCCCTTTTAATAGAGCGGTCGAAGCTTCCAAGTGATCAAAAATGGAAGAACGTACTGGAGCGTGTAGAACCAAATCTCGGGCTTATAAAGATGCTTTTAAAACTTTTAGTAAAGGGCGGGCTTGCGGGGAGATTCGATACGAAATTCAAAAGTTGCTAGATGGAGTTGAGATAATGGAACGAACTTGTGAAGCCTTTTTTATTCAAGAGGCCTCTCCCCTCCCCACCATTTAAAAGAGTAAAAGCTTTACCTTTTTAAAACATGGGGAGTGACGGATTGCTTTCTAGCAAGGGGATATGACCCTTTGGAGTTATTTGGGTTTTAAGTCCCAAGAGCCTTGAAGAAAAACATTCCGCTTTATATTTTATGGGTTGACCAAAAGGGTTTCAGAGCTTTCGAGAACAAGAACCGATAACGGAAGGATGATAAAGTGGATACATGGATTTTAAAGAGGTGTTCTCTCCCCTGTATTTTAGTGGAATTATGAGTAAGATCCCCTTGAGGAAGCAAGGGTTCTTTCCGAATTTCCACATCCAGTGTTTGCCACATCCCATTCTAATTCTTCGGGTTTTTGATAGGGTGTAAAGTTCTTCAAGATATTTTCCTAACTCTTTTTTCTATTTCGAGTAGCGGTTATCACTTCACTCAAGGGATTTAAATTGATTGATCTTGTTACGAAGAGGAGGGAGAAGCCTAAATAAGCAAGTGATCCAATCTCAATTTTGTGTTCGAAATTTCTACCAGCATTAAAAAAGGGTTATTATATATAATGCACGCTTTCCCCCATTTTAAAGGTCAAATTCTTCCTTCCAAATGATGATTTCGACATCTGAGTGAGGAGAGATTCCAATCCCATGTTTGATTCCCAACTAATCCCATGTGTGATTCTCCAAGTTTTGAGAGATTCCTTAAGTGAGTTTGAGACCTTTTAGAGAGGTTATGCTTGTTGTTCGGGGCTCTTAAAAGGTAATCCTCTTCGGACCCAACCCTACCTCAAATAGCTTAAGGTTTAAAAGCTTTGCCATTTTAAGGCTTAAATAAGGATCGAGGGGATCATTATAGATAGAGAGCATTCTCTTAAGCTTTTTCTCTCTATTTTCAAACTCACCCATCATATTTTTAAAAGCGGTGCCCCGCTCTTCCCCGATTAATAGAGAGTTGGGGAGAGCTTAAGAGTTTTTATTGAAAGGTTCCATCCTCAATCAATAGGTTGTCCTCTCCACCCATCTATCAAAAGCTTCTAAAACTAGAGAAATTTTGATCTCATCCTTGGATGACTCTCTTCTTTTTTAAGGTCGGTTGAGTGCTCTCCCATTCTAAAATAGAGATGCAGCCTCAATATTTTAAGAGGTCGAGCACGTCAACACTACACTAAAGGTAGGAACTGCCCATGGTTCACTGGTTGAGCCCAACCTTTCATCTTGATGAGATCCCCTTTTGATTAAGGATGTTACTATGATATACAAAATAAATGGGTTGGGTTGGATCTTCGATAGGTGGGGATAAAGGGGCTTCAACATGGAATGAAGACTGGCAGGGAGAAGAATTCGAGTCTTGCTCTAGACAGGAAAAAGAGGATATAGTTAGCCACGCTTATAAATTGAAATAGAAGGCCCATTTTACTTTTAAAATGGAAGAGAGGACCATTCAACTCTCTATCTATAATTAGGGATAAAAAATTTGTTTGATCCGGATGAGCCCTACTAGGGATGATCGAAATATTCCCTCGATTTATTGATTAGCACCACCTTCTCTATCCTTATTTAAGTGAGCTCCACTTTTTTAAAATAGAGAGGTTTGGCAACACTGATTCATTCATGTATGCTCATTCAAGGGAGAGAAAGAATCGGATCTCCTCATAAAATAGGTATAAATGAGGGGTCTTGCCCCTCTATTTTAAAAGCTAACATTAGACTACCTTTGAATATCTGCTACTGAATACCAGCGAACCGTGTTGGCTTAACCATTCTCTTCGTTCTAACCGTCTGGCTTAATAACCATGGAGACGAAGGTAGGTGGCGAGCGTGGGATAGGGGTGGGTGGAAGGAATATAAGAGGGGATCCCACCTTTAGCTGGGATTACTCGACCTGACCTCATTCATTCCCAATTGAGCTTCCCCGTTGCTGCGGTCATTCATATTCTTTGTCCAACCACCTCATATTAGAGAGGGATCAGATCAAATTGATGCATCTAGCATAGCAGGGAAAATAAAAAGATGGTGTACCCATCCAACTAGAATGACATACCTATCTATCAATGGGAAAAGCACACCTAACCTGGGAAAAGCACATCCTTTTAGAATAGAGAGGGCCCGACGCCCCACCCAGTAGATAAGAACAGGGCACTCAACTACAACTATCAACATTCTATGAAGACATGCATGGGTGCATTCAACCATCTATGAAAAGGAAAGTGACTCATATCCATTATAGATTAGGTCATCTATTAATAAAGAAATCCATTCTAGGTTGTACTTACAATATCTTCTTGATCGCATTGCATGGGTTCCAATATTTCCTTCTTCTGATGGATATTAATATACGTAGAGGAGAATATTTATCTTCTATTCTATTCTCTTCTAAGCTCAAGTCAGGGGAGAGTGGGTGGTAAGTGTAGTAGTGGGTGGAAAGTGAACTAACAAGTGGGAAGTGCACTTAAAAAGTGGGTGGGAGGCTCTTAAAATGGACAGTATAGTTAAGCTCCCTCCCACCCAAGCCTAAAACCAAGGTGGGTGGTAATTCAAGTATCCAGTCTAGTAAAATTGGATTGGTTTGTATCAATATGGGAGGTTAGAGTTTTATATTCAAGTCAATGACTAAAAAAGGGATTCGTTCAGCAGGTATCACTGGTGCTATAGTCATCCAAACATCACTGGTAAATCCTTTCTCCATACAATTCTCCATATAGAAAGCAAATGCATTCAAAGGTGATTCAATAGGAATCGCTAGCCTTTAATTTTAAAGGGGTATTTCATCCCTTTTAAAATAGAGAGGTGAATCAGACTAATTATTTTTATCCTACCCATATCTAGGTGATCGAGTAAGGAAGTGGAAGAAGAAAGAGGGTAACTATTTAGTTTAGTTTAGTTTAGTTTAGAGCGCTCACTCATTTAAACCTACTTATTTAAGATATGGATATGGATATTATTGGGGGTTGGGCCCAGTCAAAACTCGCCACTACTATTCCTCTTCTCTTCAGATGTTTAGATATAATAATTTTCGAATATGGATCTTGTCCAAGGAGTTTCTAGCTCGCCTCCCTACCAAATCAATCTGAGTAAAGCCATTTAAAATAGAGAGGTCAATCAAAGGAAAAACTGATTGGAGCATATATCTTTACCCTATGATTTTAAAGTCCCACGATCTTTCACTCTCGAAACCCTTTTGGGTTCGGGGGGAACGTCTAAGATCCGAAAGCAATCTCAGCTTCATAGCTAACCTTAAATAAGGATAGAGAGGTTCGAGTGATCCTTCAAGCTCGAAAATGATTGATCCTGATCAACACCTCTACTCTACCAAGCGGTACAACTGCACTTACTAGATAATTTTACGTTGATATAGGTAGGTGAAGGTCGGTCCTGCGGGTGTTTCTTGCTATTCACTGGAGAAAGGATTGGAAATAAATTTATCTTTTAGTTCACTTCCCACCTTTTTTCGGTTCATATCTTATTCGGGATCCTCTCTATTTTAAAAGGGGATTTCCTCTTTCTAAGAGCATTTCAAATTATAAGCTCCAATTTCTCCTTTTCTTTTAAAACAGAGAGGGTGCCCCTTTTTTTCAAGAGCCCTCTCCTCTCCCCTCTATTTTGAAAGGGCCTTTTTAAAACAGCCCCCATGCCCCCATGTTTTAAAAAGGTTAAACAACTCTTTAAAATAAATAGAGGAGGACCCTTTTAAACATGAGGAGCCTCCCCTTTTTTATTTTTAAGAGATCCTTCTCTTCTCTTATTGAGTAAAGCTTTTAGGAATAAAGGGATCTTAAAATCCACCCTTTAAAAAGGCATATTTTGAATCATTCATCTCCATTATCTATTTGGGTTCTCTATTTAAGGTTCAGTTCATCTAAGGAAACTAGCAAAAATTCAATCAACCCACACCTGATGCAAACCAGCCATAACTTGATATTTGAATCAATCCATTTGATGGGATAGGGTTGCTCACCTCATTCAGAAAGAAATGCGCTAACTAAAAGAGCTCTCCCTCAACCATAGTATATTGATCTGTTCACTATATACTGGGTCGTTAGTCTAGTAGTTTCATTCACAATAAAGGGGATGAAATATCCTTATATAAAAGGGCACTTCACTATAGAGTCGGGCAGGAGCAACTAGTTAGCATCAACCTGGATGGACCTTATAATGGGATTCAATAAACGATGCCACCCCAGTTACAGGACATAGTGGAAGAAAGGTGGGGTTAGTGTGTGAAAGCGTATCGCTCTCTATTCTAAATTTTATTGGAACCTTTTCATTTTAAGATTACCGCCTGCCTTCATCCAGATCAGGCAAAGCCTTCTATCTGAATGAACTATACTTCCAACAGGGAGGAAATAGTAATTGTCAGTGCCTAAATATTTCCCTTTCGATCCAATCTTTAATTCGACAGAGTAGGATGGGAGCCCAGGATTACCACTCCGAAGTCTGGATAGGATGCGGAGGCTCTATTATAGAAGACACTATTTATTTCGGTTTAGCATCTTAATATAGCGAGAGACTCTATTATAGACAACTCGATCTCTCCATATTTTAAAATTTGCAACTGTTTCAAAATAGAGGGAAAGTTCAAATACCAACTATCCAAAGCGCCCACTCATACCCTTAAGAGTTGGTATGAGCCTGGGGATGAGTGAATACAACTCCATGTAGGGGTGGCTCCTTAAGGGAAGATGAAGAAGAATCCTACTCAATTTCTTGAACGGATAAGTTATCGTTCAAATGGGTAGTAAGCCCTCATGTTACTGGAGTAATATCGTATCGTATCGTATGATGGGCTTGACCTATCTATTCATTGTTCAGGGTAGAATCGAGATTTATAATGAGATGCTCCCCCATGTTTAAAAGGGTCTTTTAAAATACAGGGTCCTCCCATTTTTATTATAGGCTAAGTAAAAGGCATAGACGATATAAAGCATCTATATAGACCTTGGATTGCACGGTCTAGGGCTCCCATATGTACATTCCATGGTTACACATGGGTTTTGATCACAGACAGATCACCTGAATTCGCTATACCGATTGATGAAAGCGATTATATTAACGAGCTTTACTTTAATAACAGAGGGGAGGGGCTAATTTTTGAGTCGATTCAAGGCCTCTATGAGCTAAAGGAAGACCTTATATAATATAAGTTTGGTTTTAAGGATTCACCTTTTCTACAACCGAGAGTCACTCGAGTACTACCAAACGATTCATCACTCATGTTGTTTCAACATGTTTTTCCTGCCCCACCCTAAGTTTTAAACCCTAACTAGATCATGGTATAGATTAGTTGGGATTGGAATCATTGGAATTCATTCCTATGTTAAAGACCCTCTCAATTTTACAGGGAAGAGCCTCACCTCAAAAGGCCCTTCTAAAACAGGGGAGAAGAGTGTTCGAAAATCATTGGGATCATCATTGGAATCATTGGTTTGGGTGCTCTTAAAGAATGGTTTAGAATTAGCTTTAGAAAAGATCCCATATCCATCCTTTTTAAAGCTCATGAGAGCTTTACTTTAAAAGGTTGAGTTCGCTTTCGAATTTTTTAGACAAGAGCGGAACTTCATTTATTTATGGTGGAGAGAAATTTGCTTTACAATGAGAGGTATAGATTCACTTCCCCAATCCACTAAAGTTGTATTCTCCCTTTTTGAGAGAGAGTCCCCCTCTATTTTAAAAAGGGTATTTCTCTGGGCGTATCTCATATCAAGCTCTTTATCCATAACTACAGTGTTGTTCTTGATCTTATGCAAAGATGCATACTTCTATCCTCATGAGGTGAGGGATGGGGACGATCGTTTTTGTATTTGACAATCTTAAAAAGGCCCACCCCACCATATTTAAGAGGGAGGGAGTGAGCCTTCAGGACACAACGCATACTGTAAGGATAGGAATTACTTTGCCTTGTTCCTTGACGGATCAAACCCCTTTAATATAGTGTAAGGGATGAGCTTAAAATAAAATTTTACTCAATTTTAAAGCACACAAGGGATATATAGGGCCCTTTACCCTTTGAAAAGACATGTGGGGCTGGCTAGGTAGGGGAGAGGGGTTATGCCTACTACCAATCACTATAGTGTAGGATCACTAACTATAGTATTTATTCCAATCCATTGTTTTCAATCCCACCCAAACAAAGGAACTATAGTGTCTTTAGGGGGAAGGCTTTCGGTTATATGGTCAACTATTAAACAAATGTGTCCATCCCTAGTCAACCATGGCGTATCTAATGGCAGGCTATTTAAGCATGATCAATATGTCCTTTTCCCTCCACCTCAATACGAACCATCTTGTTTTGATCCAACCTAGCGCATACCATTATGTATCGACTGGCCCTAGATCCTTATAATGCATTTCCTCCAAATCCAGCCAGGATCATTTGGTTAGAAGAGTACACTTGGGAAAAAGAACGATGCCCAATTTCTAACATTTAAAGGTGATTTATAATCTTCTTCACCTTAAAATGGCAAATGGGTTGATTTCCTTCACCTTAAAAGACAAAGGTTCTTCCCAATATTTTTTCCATCGATAGGGGGATGAGTCCTACCTATAAATGGCCAACTTATGGTTGGGTGGGAATTTTATTTCAAAGAGCAATCCTTATTCTCGTCTATCTTCCACTCCCAACCTGAAAAGCCCTTCACTTTCTTTTCGGTTTTAGACGGAGTGGCAAATCATTTTATATACCTTTCCTTTCCTTTGATAAGAGAAAAACGAGCCTTTTAAAATCAGTCAATCGAAGGGGAGAGGTCCTCTCTATTATTTTAAAAGGGAGTTGTGGCAATATTCCAATCTCATGGGCCAATTGAAAGGGCTCAAAAGTTTAGTCTTCTCTTAAAATAGCTCTATTTTCAAAGGGGTTTGTTTTAAGAGAGACAACCTTCCCCAGTGAGAGACCCCTCCCCTTTTTAAGGTTGAAGTTAAACTATCTATTCTAAAAGGAAGGGAGTGCTCACCTATATTCAACAACCAAGGACATGAGGAAGCCCATCAACTAGCCCCCCCTTTATTAACAATGAAAACAACATCTCCATTATCCATAACTTGAAGACCTATTATCTACGTAAAAACATAATCTTCGTTATCTCTCGGGGATGGAACAACTCCATAGATCATAGAGATTCATGACCTTTTATTTTATTTAAGGCAAGGGTTCATCAAGCTACAAGTCAATAAGGGCTTGGTTGGTTGGCTTTCGTATGACGTGTAGCCGTTTATGCGACTCATCATAGGGATAGATCCATTTCCATAAGTCTGATTTGTGCCTCTATTCAAATTCAACAAGGACTTCAGGTTAACAACAAAATAGGGCTCTTTAAGACTGAAGGGACTTGGCTCCAAAAAGAAACGCTCTCCCAATTAAATATGATTTTTCATGAGGCTCTTTCAAAGATCATAGTTGTTCATGACCCGGTTCTACCCTTTCCCTGAGGATGACTAGACTCGTTAATAAAATAAAAACTCGCTCTCTATCTCTCTATTTTAAAGCAAGCCCCCCCATGTTTTAAAAAGGTCCTCAAAAAGGCCCGTCCCTTTTAAATGGTGGATGAGAGGGCTTTACTTACCTTTATATAGAGAGGAGGGGAGATACAATTTTAAGTCTTGAATTTGAAGCTTTCCAAAAATGACAAGGTTTTTATCCCCGGAAACCTAATCTAACTAACCCAACCATCGAACCTTTCTGGAAAGGCTCGACCTTATTTACCTCTCCGGTGAATAAGCTCTCTATCATTCATATAAAAACTTCCCTCTTCAAATAAGCAAGCCACTTCAATTTGGTACCCGATCCTGCTATGGTTACGCACTCCATGAAAGCGCCTTAGAAGAAGTGTAGTTGACCAAAACCACCTGAAGAATCAACTTTTAAAATAGAGAGGATTTCGTTCCATAACGCGCTTCGCAGTTCCTAGGCGGATCAGAGAGAAGATGTAGTGAACTTGAGAACAACTTTCTTATAATCGTTCAAAGTCCAATTCAATCAAATCACATGAATAGTTCTTAAACAAAGTCGATCGAATGCTGACATTACATAGGAGAGGGGGTGTTGTGATTAGGGAATCAGGCGTCCACCCCTCATTGAAGATTGGTTTTAGTTGGATCTCTTTAAAAAAGGATCATCTATTTATGATTCAATGAGTACCCTCAACTACCTATCTAGATATGCAATTTCAACCGAGCGGTAGACGAGAGGGGCTAGGGAGGGTGTCATATTTATCAACCAACATATGATGGGAGGGGACAGAGTTGAATTATGGTGTGCATACGTCTATCCCATCGCACTACTATAGATAGGGATCCCGCTCACTCTAAATGCATGTATCTTCCCCTGCTTTTCAGATAACTACTATCAAGGTTATTTTTGGGATATGATCTCACTTCAGTCAGGCTTTGTTTCGCTCGCTCTATAGGCTAAAGGACCCCCGACTCCACCCCAATACACTGTAGAGGATAGAGAGGATAGGGCCTTTTATATAGTAGAAGCACTACCATCTATAGGTGAAAGGCACTCGCTCACTTGCCTAATATTACAAGAGATCAAATTAGTCGAGATAAGACGGCCCCCCACTATAGAAAGGGTGAATAGGATGGGGGTTAAACTCCTTGGTCATCGTCATATTCTGGTCATCAGTTTGGTTCTGATCATATTTCCTGTTTGGTATTGGCTGCTACAGGTTTGTTTGGGTATTATTAGTTCTATCAATTGGGTCCTTGTCCAGAAGGTCGTCAAGTTGGTTGATTGTTCGTGTCTTAGGTGTTAGGGAGGGTGACAGACATGGGCCCTCTCTCTCAATGGGATCTCAAAAAGAGTGGAAGATCTTCGAGGCGTCACACCATGCTATAGATAACTAGGGAAGGGAGCACTAGCATTTTAGGTCCTGGGGATAGAGACTTTTAGAGTGGTCACAGGTTTCTGAGACCCCGTTATAGAGTAGGACCCTCGGACCCTCAATATATCTATGGCAAAAGCCTAGTTTACAAGAGTTCGTTGGTTTTTGGGGCTATTTTTATATTTTTGAAACTCCTACCTACCTATTTATAGTAGGGAGGTGTCTGTCTTTCTCTAGGGGGTTCGGAGATAGGGACCCCTTGATCTATTGATCGGCTGCTAAGTCAAGCCATCCTATTGATTGGGTTATCCATCTCGATCTTCATATTCAATTGATCAACTGTGATTGAAGTGGGGTTGTAAGGATTCCCCTCTCCCGATCGGTAGTCAAACCCTATGGCCAAGCCATATAGATAGTAGGGCCATCAATTCATGCCCGACCCTAGTCTGATGGGAGTAAGCTTCTAGAGGGGATAGTGATCAGCTTGTAATCTTACCCCCACTATCGATTAATGTGTATCCCTAGGTTCCTACTAGTAGACTAGTGGGGGATATAATGCTTGAGAGTCCCCTTATTGGAAGGATTTTCATTAGACAAGATGGATATGCCCTTGTCTGTAGTAACCCCTCGGCTCTAGCGATCAGCCCTAGTAGCTCTTAAAGGATTCTAGGTGGTAATCGATAATGCCATTCATAGTGGTACTATCCGATCCTAATACCCTACCCTTATTGGGTGCAGTGGTAGTACTCATACTAGAGTAATCGATAATGCTAATGATAAGGTTATGCTATTCATGGGAGTAGTTGCTCTTCCTTGGATGGGAGTCCTACTATCTATAGGTGTCCCTGGCCCATAAGAGTCAGTAGCTCTCGTGATCAGCTTGAGTGGTACTCTACTTCTAACAGATACAATGGCCAAGAACAAATGGCCTACTATCTATAGGGTGTGTCAAAAGGCCCTACCATTCATAGGGGTAACAAATGACCTCTTATTTTGTAACGGCTCGTCACATTGATTTCTCAATTTAAAGAGTTGGGGGAGGTGAACCAGAGGAGAACGTTCAACTGCTTAGACTTGTTGATCGGATCGACCCTATGGATGGGAGATAGAGATAGCCCCCACGTTTCTAAGGTGTCACCCTATTGATTGGATTGAATATGCTTGGACGATGAACAAGAAGCTTTTCAAACTAGATGAGGCGCAATATGATCCATGACCTTTAAATTCAATCTCCGCTCTTTAGAGAAAACTCTATTCATTCTAGGACTCCACAAGAAACTATAGCAGGGCAAAGGTTCGGATAGGTGCCCCACCTCTCAATAGCGGGGTCGAGCGCATAACTAACTAATTCATGAAGGATGAAGAAGGTCGGAGTCGGGGGTCATTCATTCAGGAAGATCTCGATCGAAAAGGGATCTATTGGTTCAGGAACTAAATACCTAGAGCTATGGATCAGCCAACTACTCTTCACTTTCTTGTTGTCGCATGCCCCTACCCATACAACCGGGGCTACTGGATCACTAACCAACTGACTAAATGAAGCTACTGGTAACTAAATACATGGATATGAGCTATTGGATCATTAACCAAAGCTAAGACATAGAGGGGGTGGGCCTGGTTGAGCCCCACCTAGTATTGGAAGGGCCTGTGATTGGTATTATTCAAACAATACCAATAGCATCCAGTAAGTCGAGCCCATAAATGACTTGGAGTCAGTATCAAGCCTACCCATTCTGATTATGGGGGTAGGTAATAGAGGTCAGGTTAGGTCATCACATTAGGTTGTTTAATAATAGTTATCTAGATTTATAAAAAAGGTAGGACCCCCATTATATTATAGGGGAGGGCCCCACTATAGAGGATAGGGCAATGGCTTAAAGAACTCAATAAAATTTAGGGCTAGCAAACTAAGAAAAATGCACTTGACCTAATTAATAATAGGGAGGGGGCCAACAAAGAAGGTGTATGAGAGAAGGAATAAATCATTTTTGGTTTCCCTCAGGGCCCTACTCATATATAGGGGGCAACTAGCAAGTCGATCTCCTGCTATCTGAAATGCACTCGACTTGAATAAAGGTTAAGGTTAATTATCCTAATCAACCCTTCTATAGTGGGGGAGGACATGGATAATAGACTCGACCCACCCCACCCAAGACTCAACTCTATTTAATCCATTGAATCGGGAGAATTCGGAGAACGAAACCAATCGATAGGGACTCCGTCATAACACGCATATCCCTCCCTAGGCTTTTTCTCTAGGAGCACCAGCTTTATAGGTAAAAGAGAGAATAGAGGAGGCATGAGAAAGAATAAGGTATGGTGAAGTGGTGCACCAACCTTCCTCTAATCGTATTATGTTCCTAGTGGAGCGGGGTGGAACAAAACTATGGTAATTGTGGAAAACTAGTACTTTGAAAAGGTGAATAGTTGGGAGTACTAGGTAGAGCTAGCATATGTAGGCAAATACTTGGATCTCCCTCTCTACCCTTTCTATAGTGGGGGGCATGAAGTATAGCAATTAAAGAAGAAATAGATTGATCCAAGCCCTACCCATATCTAGAATCAGATGAAGGAGTTGTTGGATCACCGGACATAGGCAATACTTCCTCAATATGCCCAAGGGATGGACTCGCAACACTTAAGTTAAAACTTCCCTAGCTTCTTTCATCTCATCCCGCATTACTTCTCTATCACTTTGGGATCAGCTTTTATCGGAACTGCAACAACTTTTAGAGAATTCAGAACAAAGCCAATATAGAGGTAGGGGTGGCGGGCGAGTAAGGGTAGAGATGTTTCTACCCTATTGAGTAAATCCATCTATTTGTATCTAGTTATATCCATCTACCTCTACCCACTTGTTCTTACAGATGTAATATGAATACATTTTCGACCGCACTCGATCCCTATAAAAATGGGGTAGGTAGAGGAATCTATCCAATCTGATGAGGAAGGATTCATTGGAATGTTGGACCGAGCCAGGAATGAATAAGAGAACCGATCTTGAGAATATTCTTTTTTTATAACAAATACTATAGAAAGAGAGTAACCGAAGCTGAGAACCGCCTCCTCTAATGAAAGAATAGAAATAACTAGTCGGGTTCTACATGCAACTTGTTTTAGTCATTTATCCCACTACCTACTCCTTTAGAGCATCACCACCTCCTCTCTAATGAAAGAATTGCTTTAGAGCATCACCACCACCTTCTTTCTACTGAAAACAGAGGAGTAGACAGGGGGTGAAGCTGAGAAACACCTCCTCTCTCTAACAAATGAATTGTAGCATCACCATCACCTTCTTATTTTTGCCAAAGAGAGATCCTTAGATAAGACCTTTATCAAACAGAGATGAGCTTTTAAGATCATCGAAATAGAGATCATCCAAACGGAAAATAATGCAAACAAAGAGGATTGCTTTAAAATACAACAATAAATCCATATCTCATTCAAAGCAGACAAAGAACAAATATCAAAGAGAACATTGAAGCTATAAACCTCGAAACCCCTTTATACTCCTTTAGATAAAATCACAACAATACAAGATAAAACCAAGCCCATAAAAAGACCTGCTTACAACACAAACTTCAACCCTCGACCTTATTTTTTCCTCGATCTCCAGTAAGCCTTCTAGTAATTGAAATTGAGAATCTCTCAATATTGGGTCTCTCGCGAGTTTAAATGGGGTTTCATTTGTTCTCATGTGGGAAAGATAAGCTTTGTTTCGAACGGGAGGGAATCCGAACTAAAGCCCTACTATCTAAATAGTCAATTTTGAGCCCAAAGCCCATACTATCTATAGGGCCCATCCACCTCTTATTTCCCGCCAACCCTTCCTTTCTTTTATCAGCAATACGACCACTATCTATTGTCGTACGATAATTGGTACGATCGGAGTGGCGATCTTTGTATAGTAGGGGCTATAGCTCGAGGTGTGGGTACAAATACGAGACCATAGGAGATATGAATCACGATTGACCCAATAATTTCTACAGTTTATTTGTCATGCCAAGAAATCATAACATGAGATATAGGAGTTGGAGGGGGATCCGTGATAGCCATAGTTGGATTCACTACGAGCTACTGACCAGATATAGTTGCATAAAAAGTATGATTGGTTAGTCCTATCATCATCGATAGATTCAGAGAGAGCCCTACCATTCATAGGGGTTTGGGTACGAGGAAGATCGTCGCTTGCTATGCTATAGCAAAGGGTTTCCCCATCCTCTATAGTGGGGGTGGGTGGGCAAACATAGGAGTAGGAATATTTCCCAACCTTGGTTAGACAATATCAAGACTAGAAAGCATTTCGGCTAGCCTGCCTCGATGACTAAGAGAGTGGGATAACTATAAATCTAATTCTTGGGGGGCAGAATGGAATAATAAGTAGAGGGGGCATGCCCTTTCTATAGCAAGACTTAGCTATTCTACAACGATGGATGCGGGGGCTCCCTACTATAGATAGGCCTCTTTGACCAGAATGAAATGATGTAGGGATTAGCCAGGTTTTAGAGAAGATAGGCCAAGGAAACCCCACCTGGAATAGTTGGGGTAAGGGGTGTAACCAAGCTTGGTGAGTTGGTCCAAGTTCAGGTGGGAGTAGGATGGACCCAATGACCTTCCTTAATCTTTCTATTTGCTAATGATTTACTCCTTCCTTCCCCGCCCACCATATAATCTATACCATTTCCTCCCACCCACCCCCACTTTCTATAGTAGGGACCTTTCTAAACTAGAGCTCCCACCGTATAGGTGGGTGCTAACCAGAATGATTTAGTAAGTGAGTAAGCTAAGTCACCACCTCATTTTATTCCAGATCTGGAGAAAGAAGATAGTTCCTAGGGACTCCATTCGCCATTTAGTGATTAGGACCCTGCTCTAAATAGAAGGTAAACTTAATAAAAGAGAGTTTATCTCTCGTGCATTTTTTTATTTGAGCTGGAAAAGTGCTAATATATCTGGTCGATATAGATGCCCTACTATCTATAGAGGTGACTATACTCATTCTCCTTCGGGAGGGTGAAGAGTTGGTGCTTTATTTCATGGTTGATATATATCTATATCTATATATAATGATGCAAAAGTGACCTAAAGCCAGATCTCCAACATCGAGAAAATATGGAAAGTAGGAGATGAAGGAATCTAAACGAATGGAATAGTAGAGTAGCTCCGATGAACCAAGCTAAGTAAGTTGCTCTCCTCTCCCATAGGGAGAGTATTCATGGATAAAACCTCTCCCTGGCGGTTGGGGGGCAAAGAAAACTAGGAGGAGAGGCAGCCTATCTATAGCCCCATCTCTCTATAACAGCTATAGTTGATATATGGGCAGATATTGTATCACGTCTATAGATGAAACCTCGGCCTCCCCACCCCTCTGTAATAGCTATAACTACTAACTAGCTACTAAAGGGGGTGAGATCTGACTCTACTATCTATAGGGACCTCTCGAGTGCCCTACCTCCATACCTCCTACCTTTCATAAAGAGATGTCGACCAAAGCTTAGTCCTCTCCATCCATCTTGTTTCTGGGATACCAAGCATAGCCTGCCCCCAATAACCTTATACAAAGATGAGACCTTTAGTTCATTGGTTCAATTGGAGCTATCGAGGGCCCTATTATCTATAGGGTACTTCAAATGGATAGGTAGGTGTGCTTGCACCAGATGAGATAGTTAGTGATGGACCCTACTATCAACTATAGCCCTACCCCCTACTATCTATAGGGCTTGGCGGTGGGGGTGACCTACTATCAACTAGTGTTTGTGCACTGCTCCCCCTCACTATAGAAAGGGTAGATAGGTCAATTCGTTCCTCGAAGAATTCGATCCCTTCCTCTATTAGTCTAGTTTGATCCCTCCCTCAATGCTTGGCCTATTCGAGGGTAGTCAAAGCTTGCAAACACTTAGGGTAGTCAATGCTTGGCCTATTCGAGGGTAGAGATGCTTGCCTCCATATATAGGTAGCGGGTCAGTCCTTAGCTCTCTCCTCCCCCAAATATAGGTAGGGGGTCAGTCCGTAGCTTCCCTTTTCCCGCTTGGCTTGGTTCCCCGATCGAGCTAGCTAGAGATGAGGGATGGACAACTAACTGAGCTCATTATAGTCGCTAGGGAAAGCAATAGATTTTAGTTCTAGCAAGATAGATAAATATGGGGATAGATAGCTAGCTTAAGCATTTGCATTGGTTGGGCCTTTATAAACTATAGTCGGAAGGTGGAGGAACCCTTTATATAGTGGGGATGCTGCCCAAGAAATAAGGTTGGTTGGTCGTATCTCGCATTCATTTTTTGCTATATCGAGATGGAACAAATATGATTGTTCTCCTATAGAACTTCTCATTCAATAGTTATCAACTAGACCCTATAGATAGTAGGGCCCGCCCACCCCTACCGCGGTGCCAAACCAATCTTTCCATTCCCCCTAAATGGTGGGAGGGGAGACCTTATAGATAGTAGGGCCTCCTCAAACTCTTCTTCAAATGAAACGTGCCATAACAATGTAAAGGTAGGGGTCTCCATGCACTAGACCCTCATTCCCCAATCGAAAGAAAAGGAAAGCATGCTCCCTCATCAATTCGCGTAGATAATTGGATTCGTGCAAACTCCCTCTCTAAACCTTTAATAGGAAGGATTCATTCTTACTTGTCATGATCACCCATAGTTTGGATAGGGGGCTAGCCCCCTCCATTCCAATATCTAAATATAAAAATATCTAAATGTGCACTCGGGTGACACCAAGGTTAGGTTGATGCGTTGAGATGACCCCCTCTTGTCTAGTCTATAGTCGCGTCTAGCCCTCCGAATTGATCAATTCGTCCTGTAATGCACATAGGTCAAGTAAAGTAAATTATAGATCTAGCTAGGTTTTCGGGGTGCACATCCGACCAATCCAAAAGCAAAGAAGGAAGGCAGGACTCATCTCTTACTCGAGGTGTTTCTAACCCACCGGGTTAGTCTATATCATTGTATCATGAAAGTACCCACCATTCATAGTTAGCTATACCCACATAGGTCCCCCGTTGTCTTGAAAAATCTCATTATTTCAGTGACTCACCGGATCTCTATCTGAACCCTCAACATGTTGGAACTTGTTCACCTGGTACATGAAAGTCATCTAGAGGTTATGTCTACCCGGGACCCAGGAAATGGTTAAAAATGAAGTATTCCAATTCACGAAGGCGACAAGGTTGGGGCAATGAGAAAGGTTATGTCCATCAAGCAGAGAAGATGAAGTAACATAATATAGGGGAGGCCCACCCATCCTTTTTCCAAAGTGAGATGGCTAGACTAGAATCAGGGTTATGGGGAACCTGAAATTAATTTATTCTAGTTAGTTGGTCATTTCACCCTTCAATTATCTCAATAGAGAAAGAAGCTAGCTATCTATAGGTTGTTGCTTCAAGAGCTATCTATACCACTCTAGGTATCTATACTGTTGCTTTAAAGTTAGTGTTGTATCCATAGTATAGGCTAGGTTGTTGCTTCCTAGTGTTGTGCGCTTGGGTTGTGCGTATGGAAATGGTACAGAAATCGATCACATCGAACAGGTAATAGTAGCATATAGATATATAGTTTTATTCCTTCTTAACCGAGATATGAGAAGTCCACTTGTCGAATAGGTACACTGGGGATATGAGCAGCCCCACTTGTCGAATAGTAGTTGAATAGAAACCAATAGGATAGTGGACACCAATCCAATCACTGGTATTCCCTCTCCCACCCATCACTCACTTAGATGCTTTCTGCAGTTCCTATATATTGAATTGACAACCGATGTTACACGTGCACGACATATATACAACTGGTATAATAATGGTTGTCCAGTCCAATATGTATCATGTAATAATGGGCAAATCCAGGGGAGATGCCAGAACCAAACGAAATCACTTGCACCGTCATTGATTGCCCCTATTATAGAGTAAGGGTCATGAATTTCTTAACATCAATCCCTATAAAATAGTAGGGGCCTTATTAACAGATATAGGCCCGATCCCCCCCATTATAGAGTAGAGTAGCCCTACCTCTATCTTGGTGGGCCCTATCCTCTATAGTGGACCCTGAAGAAGAAAGGGTGGTTTCAAGCTGCTAATGAGGAATGAGTATCCATTAATTGGTACCAATGATGTCGTAGCCCACTCGGTTATTCCATTTCTAGATCAACGACTACCTATTCATATCTCTAGGGGAAATTTCCCATCATATGCGGTGGCAACAAAAGCACGAGGTTTAAGCGAATCATTCATTGAAACATCTCTTCCCCATACCTTCTCTTCCTTATCGGGTGGGCGATAGAAAGGAATGAGTAGGCAAGGGAACTTATCCCTCTTTATCTTAAGTTGAAGTCCTACCCATACCCATATCACCTCTCAAAATAAGTGAATATTTTGTATCACCTCTCTCCTACTCTATAATGGTGGGGGTAACCCTACTATCAACTATAGCCCTACCCCCTACTATTTATAGGTTTTGGCGGTGGGAGGACCTGCTATTAACATACATTCTCCCCTAGAGATAGTAGGGGATTGAACCAATATAACCGGAGTCTACAGTCGAGGTGTGTCTGTATCATCGATCTTGATCAACAGTGCCCCTACCTATATAACTGGTAGAGAAAAGAAGAAGATATTTCAGCTTAACAAACGAGAAGGAAATTGAACTATCTAGCATGGAACAACCTAGTGAAAGGCAGTTCACCATTGCTTTCTCTATCTACGGGACCCGACTTTCTCTACAACGTTTCATCGATTGACATGGAATGAGAAGGCACCTATATATTCTTCAACCATGATAAACCATCATTCACAGATTACTCTGGCGAAGAAAGCAGGTGGAGAGGGACATTATTTCCTCCTATATTGAAATTTTTTCGATCAAGGAAGACAACACTTTTATCATATCCCATCGCATATAGGAGAGGGTCTTATATTGTTAATATAGGGGTCTTATTAATATAGGAGAGGGTCCTCTACAATCTTATATAAGGGGTCGTTTATTGTACCATCTACAAGACGGTCATCTAGTTACCTATGTTGTTCTTTGCTAAAAGGACATCTTCCCTCTCATTTACCAAGAGGTTATGTACCTTATCATCTACCTCGCTAACTACTAAAAGGTCATTTGTCTCATTGTCTACCAAGAAGTCTCCAGAGGGAAGCCATTTAATGAGAAGATGAGACCAAGTCACCTAGAGAAAGGTTTTCCAATGAGCAACCATCTGACAGAAAGTCCACTAGGACCAGGTTGTTTGAAGAGGAACTGTCTAACAAGAAGTCGTCTAAGATTACATCTGGAGGGAGTTTATCTAACATGCAATTGTCTAAAGGAAGGCCATCTAGAGAAGAAACTCCAGGATTCAAATCCATTAGTGAGGATGGTAATGTCTCAAGATTTATATGATCTAATGGATAGGGATAAGGAGGCAATTAGGGTGACATAAGGAGATACTCTTCAACCTCATCAAGTTATTGTCAAGTATATGTCATGTGTCTTCAACAAAAATATTTGCTTCAAATGCCTCGAAATATTAAAAGATATTAAATAGGAGTTGATGTAAGAACATTTCATATCGTTGTCTCCAAAATGAAATTAATCATATTTAGTGAATGCTATTGCACGTAGCCTCTACAAAATAACCCGAAAGATATTTGCACAATAAAAATAATAATAATAAAGTTTCTTTGCATTAATGCTCTTATTCACCCCCTTAGTAAACTATATGTTGTGACTAATGCATATTTACCGAGTTAGTGAGAACATATTAAAATAAGGGTCATGCTTGCAAAGCAATAATGAAACTACACATTGAAATGGTATGCCTATGTAATTGAGCTAAGAGTGTTCTAAAAGAGGGATTTGGAAATATAGCCTACCCAAAAAAAATTTTGACACTACTATCATATTTCTGAATTGATTATAAAAGCATAAACAGGAAGACTACATGAAAAAGGGTCAAATACGTGATACAAACTCAAGTAATACATAAGTCTTAAGAATATCAAATATACCACATAGTAAAATCTTTGAAATTTGCCAAAATGGTTCACATTTCTTATAAGACTATTCATGAATCATGAATGAGAAATACAGACTTCATAGCTTTACATTTGACTATTTTGTATTATAGAACCCTTGGGTCACCTTACAATGTTGTACAAATGTAGGAAAAAATGTATCATTAGTTGCTACAACTTTTGCATGATGCTTTCTAATTAAAGTACCTCACTACAAAATCTATCACTCTCTAATTATCAATAATATTCTCACCAAGAAATAATGCTAAGAAATCAACCATGGGTTTAACTCCAAACGACAACTCTTGTATGCACTCGTAGGATGGAGGTTCTAATGTATAATAGTCAAGTTGTTGTATTATCACTATGTGGTCATAAGATAATACAATTGGGGCTCATATCAATCCCACAATTTGTTTTAAAAAATAATTAATATTATAATAGAATAAAATAGTGTTATTAAACACTATTTGTAATTAATTAAATAATAATAATAAAAGTAAAAAATTCTTCCTGAGGTACTCCTCACAATGAGTTTTAGGGCATATGGTGGCCCAAATACTTCCCTCAGTTCAACGGTCGGGGCTTACACCCGATCCTGCAAGAGGTTATTAGCCTAATGCAGGTGCTTATTAAGCACCGAATATATATATTAAAACTCTTTAAGTGAAATATGTATTATAATTATTATAGCTATAAAAATAAAAATAAAGAAAGTATTTATTTATATATAGGATTGAAAAAAACCCCACCATGTTATATATCATGCCCAAATCAATCATAGTGGTATTATAACAATGGAATGAAATTCATTACTATATGAACAAGCAAGTTGAAGACTAGTAGTTGGAAAGCCATTATTTTATAAGAGATGCCTCAAAAACAAAACAAAAACAAAATCATTGCATATGATCCAAAACATGTTGACCAAATCAACTGAGTATGTAACAGTGGAATGAAATTCATTACTATAAGAATATAGTTGAAGACTAGTAGTTGGGAAGCCATTATTTTATCATTATAAATTCAAAAATGAAAAAACCAAAGTACAATAAACTTATATATGCAAGTCTATACAATATCAGTAGGCATTCTGACTTGCATAAATCAGAAATTTCTTTCAAGTATTACTCTAAATATTCTCTCCTAATCTAAAATACAACCCACAACCCACAATCTAAAATATTTTAGAGTCACTCAAAAACAAAAAAAAAAAAAAAAAAAAAAAAAAAAAAAAAAAAAAAAAAAAAAAAAAAAAAAAAAAAAAAAAAAAAAAAAAGAAAAATAAAGCAACTAAGTTACCAAAATCCCCTAACAAACAACCCACAGATTTTAGATCTTTTAAGAGTTCTACTCTAAACATTCTCTCCTAAATAGTATAATAGTATTATAACAATGGAATGAAATTCATTACTATATGAACAAGCAAGTTGAAGACTAGTAGTTGGGAGGCCATTATTTTATAAGATATGCCTCAAAAACAAAACAAAAACAAAATCATTGCATATGATCCAAAGCGTGTTGACCAAATCAACTGAGTACGTAACAGTGGAATGAAATTCATTACTATAAGAATATATTTGAATACTAGTAGTTGGGAAGCCATTATTTTATCATTATAAATTCAAAAATGAAAAACCAAAGTACAATAAACTTATATGCAAGTCTATATAATATCAGTAGGCATTCTGACTTGCATAAATCAAAAATTTCTTTAGTTTACTCTAAATATTCTCTCCTAATCTAAAATACAACCCACAGCTTTCAGATATTTTAAGAGTTCTACTCTAAACATTCTCTTCGAAATAGTATAATAGTATTATAACAATGGAATGAAATTCATTACTATATGAACAACCAAGTTGAAGACTAGTAGTTGGAAAGCCATTATTTTATAAGAGATGCCTCAAAAACAAAACAAAAACAAAATCATTGCATATGATCCAAAGCGTGTTGACCAAATCAACTGAGTACGTAACAGTGGAATGAAATTCATTACTATAAGAATATAGTTGAAGACTAGTAGTTGGGAAGCCATTATTTTATCATTATAAATTCAAAAATGAAAAACCAAAGTACAATAAACTTATATGCAAGTCTATACAATATCAGTAGGCATTCTGACTTGCATAAATCAAAAATTTCTTTCAAGTTTTACTCTAAATATTCTCTCCTAATCTAAAATACAACCCACAACTTTCAAATCTTTTAAGAGTTCTACTCTAAACATTCTCTCCGAAATAGTATAATAGTATTATAACAATGGAATGAAATTCATTACTATATGAACAAGCAAGTTGAAGACTAGTAGTTGGAAAGCCATTATTTTATAAGAGATGCCTCAAAAACAAAACAAAAACAAAATCATTGCATATGATCCAAAGCGTGTTGACCAAATCAACTGAGTACGTAACAGTGGAATGAAATTCATTACTATAAGAATATAGTTGAAGACTAGTAGTTGGGAAGCCATTATTTTATCATTATAAATTCAAAAATGAAAAACCAAAGTACAATAAACTTATATGTAAGTCTATACAATATCAATAGGCATTCTGACTTGCATAAATCAGAAATTTCTTTCAAATTTTACTCTAAATATTCTCTCCTAATCTAAAATAAACCCACAACTTTCAGATCTTTTAAGAGTTCTACTCTAAACATTGTCTCCTAAATACAACCCACAACTTTTACTTACATTACTAGTAATAAAAATAAAATCTTCACCTATCCTAAAGATAGCGAAAAAATACAGATTTTATATATGAAAGTTCAAGGACTCGAACAACTCTCTCAACTGCATGCTCCTACTATCTATAGGGCACTTCAAATGGATAGGTAGGGATGCTTGCACCAGATGATATAGTTAGTGATGGTCCCTCCTATCATCTATAACCCTACTCCCTACTATCTATAGGGCTTGGCGGTGGAGGTGACCTACTATCAACTAGTGTTTGTGCATTGCCCCCCACTATAGAAAGGGTAGATAGGTCGATTTGTTCCTTGAAGAATTCGATCCCTTCCTTTGTTAGTCTAGTTTGATCCCTCCCTCAATGCTTGGCCTATCCGAGGATAGTCGAAGCTTGCAAACACTTTGATCGGTTAGTGAAAGAGAGAGATGTCTGCCTCCATATATAGGTAGGGGGTCAGTCCTTAGCTCTTCCCTCCCCCAGATATAGGTAGCGGGTAAGTCCGTAGCTTCCCTTTCCCCGCTCGGCTTGGTTCCTCGATCGAGCTAGCTAGAGATGAGGGATGGACAACTAATTGCACTCATTATAGTCGCTAGGGAAAGTAATAGGTTTTAGTTATGACGAGGTAGATAAATATGGGGATAGATAGCTAGCTTAAGCATTTGTGTTGGTTGGGCCTTTATAAACTATAGTCGGGAGGTGGGAGGCCCTTTATATAGTGGGGGGCGCTACCCAGGAAATAAGGTTGGTTGGTCGTATCTCGCATTCATTCATTGCTATATCGATATGGAACAAATATGATTGTTCTCCTATAGAATTTCTCATTCAATAGTTGTCTACTAGGATGTATAGGTAGTAGGGCTCGCCCACCCCTACCGCAGTGCCAAACCAATATTTTCATTCCCCATAAATGGTGGGAGAGGAGATCCTATAGATAGTAGGGCCTCCTCAAACTCTTCTTCAAACGAAACGTGCCATAATAATGTAAAGGTAGGGGCCTCCCTACACTAGACCCTCATTCCCCAATCGAAAGAAAAGGATAACATGCTCTCTCGTCAATTCGCGTAGATAAGTCGATTCATACAAATTCCCTCTCTAAACCTTTAATAGGAAGGATCCATTCTTACTTACTTGTCATGATCGCCCATAGTTTGGATAGGGGGCTAGCCCCCTCTATTCCAATATCTAAATATTAAAATGTCTAAATGTGCACCCGGGTGACACCAGGGTTAGGTTGATGCATTGAGATGATCCACCTTGTCTAGTCTATAGTCGCATCTAGCCCTCCGAATTGATCTATTCATCCTGCAACGCACATAGGTCAAGTAAAGTAAATGATAGATCTAGCTAGGTTTTCGGGGTGCACATCCGACCAATCCAAAAGCAAAGAAGGCAGGGCTCATCTCTTGTCCGAGGTGTTTCTAACCCACAAGGTTAGTTTATATCGTCGTATCATGAAAGTGCCCACCATTCATAACTAGCTATACCCACATAAGTCCCCCGTTGTCTTGAAAAATCTCATTATTTTAGTGACTCACCGGATCTCTACCCAAGCCCTCAACATGTGGGAACTTGTTCACCTGGTACATGAAAGTCATCTAGAGGTTATGTCTAACCGGGACCTGGGAAATGGTCAAAAATAAAGTATTCCAATTCGCGGAGGCGGCAAGGCTGGGGCAATGAGAAAGGTTATGTCCATCGGGCGGAGAAGATAAAGTAACATAACATAGGAAAGGCCCACCCATCCTTTTTTTTCAAAGATAGCTAGACTAGAATTGGGGTTATGAGGAACCTGAAATCAATTTAGTCTAGGTAGTTGGTCATTGTGCCCTTCAATTATCTCAATAGAAAAAGGAGCTAGTTATCTATAGGCTGCTACTTCAAGAGCTATCTATACCACTCTTGGTATCTATACTATTGCTTTAAAGCTAGTGTTGTATCCATAGTATAGGCTAGGTTGTTGCTTCCTAGTGTTGTGAGTTCGAGCTGTGCGTATGAAAATGATGCAAAAAATGATACAGAAATCGATCACAAACAGACAATTCTTCCTACTCAAATATTCGATCTCCAAAATAATATATATATATATATATATATAGGCACACTGCAAAATAATATATATATATATATATAGAGGCACACTGCGATATGAGCGGCCCCACTTATCAAATAGTAGCCAAACAAAAACCGATAGGATAGTGGGCACCAATTTAATCACCGGTCTTCCCTCTCCCACCCATCACTCACTTAAGATGCTTTTCGCAGTTCCTATATATTGAATTGACGGCGGATGCTAACTTATATGCAAGTCTATACAATATCAGTAGGCATTCCAACGCATAAATCAGAAATTTCTTTAAAGTTTTATTCTAAACATTTTCGTTTTTTCAGGTCTTTTAAGAATTTTACCCTAAACATTCTCCTAAATACAACCCACAACTTTTACTTATATCTCTATTACTAGTAACAAAAATAGAGAACACTTATTCCCACAGATTTTAAAAAATATATATATACAGATTTATATGAAAGTGAATTGAGAAAGAAGGAAATCGAAAGTACTCGACTCCGGAAGCGAACGGAAGCGAATGTGAAAGACAGGCACATTAAGTAGAACCCTTCGGATTCTGTGAGGTCTTCCGGGGACAATGCTGCGCATGGCCTTCACGTCGGCGGATTGGTTTCTCCCGCATACAAGGACTCGAACAGCTCTCTCAACTGCAGGCTCCTATGCGCGCAAAGCTCTTTGGAGCTCAGTTCCATGGGCTGCACCGTCTTCCTGGTCTTTATCCCTCCATTGTAAAATCCGTCGGCCCATTCCAACAATCTGTCACAAAAAAGCATCACACATTTCAGTCATAATACATTACTCTAAGTTTCAAAAGTTTGTATCACAAACCACTTTAATTTAAATACTTTGAATCGTTAATTAATATAGTACAATTGCTGAGAAGAGAATTGCCAGAACACAGAGTACGTCCACTGTATACTTTGTACCGCGGCTTGTATCTGTTGTCTGAGTCTTCTCCGGGAACCTGCTTCACTGAAATCTGCCGCCCCCGCAGCAGCAGATCCATTTTGCTTTTCCTACGGAGCCATAGCCTACACATACAATTCCTTGCATCAAACACGCTTTGCACATCTACCGAAATCCACTTTCATAAATTTTATTATAAGAATATGTTCATACTAAACCATATATAAAAATAATTAACGACACTCACAGTTATACTAAACCTCTAAGACTGTAAAATTCATACATACCACTGGTATATGGAATCTTTTTAGGGCTCCAAGGCTGGAAGCCTTCTGCACAGTAATCTTCCATCTGGCGTCTCACGGTCTCTCTACTCCATTTTCCCCATCTTACCGTGAATATGGCTTCCTCCATGGTCTGCAAATTGTAAGGTCACCTGAATTTTGGCGTCCATCCAAATGCTGTAAAGACAATTGGGAAAAGCCTGTGCGGAAGGTACTTGGGTATCAGCCCATTCATCACATATTCCTCATATGGCAATTCTTGCCGTTATGTTTTAAAAAGCTATATTCCTCATACGGCAATCTTTCTGGCCGTTATGTTTTAAAAAGTTGGACAGAAAATCTTTCTTGCGGCGAAAGAAAACCCTTTTCCGAACGGAAGAAAAAACTTTACAGGCAGACCACAAACCGGGAAGTGCCAGCTCATCTTGCACTGAAAGTCAAACGAAGGGTGGATGTTCTCCCTACTCACCTTCCACCGTCCGCTCTCCAAACCCACGGCGCGTCTCGCTAGCCTTCCACGTGGTCCTCTGACGCGGGTGACTGTTGACACGTCGGCATAGAGGGTTGTTCAACTTTAATGATTTTTTTTTTTTCTATAGAAAGGAGAATGATGCAGCAATGATGTCGATGTCCAAACCATTATAATTATTGGAAATTCCATTTTCACCCGTTAAAAAAAATAAAATCCCAAAAGCCTTGGGGTTTATTAGATATTTTACAACGGAAAGGTTGCACCATCTTATTGGTCGCTTTTCAAAAGGAAGTCCTAAAATGGATGTGTGGGGCCCCACCTGCTAAACACTATGGGCGACATCACTTACATTATTCATTTGTTTGTTTCTTATATTTTATAAAGGTTGTTAGACACTACCTTGTAACAAGAATTATTTTTTTGATGCATAAGAAAGTTGATTATAATTATATTATTTTTATAAATTATTTTTTGATACATAAGGGAGTTGGTTATAGCTACACTATTTTTATGAATTATTTTTTTGATACATAAGGGAGTTGGTTATAGCTATACTATTTTTTGTAATTGACAAGTACAGGGTTCAAACCACAGAGAATGCTTCCAACAAGCCTATTTCAACTCGTTGTTGTTGACTCGATATAAAGGGGAGACCACCTATTGCTCGAGGTTTGTACCGTCATCGTTGATCTGGCGCGCACTTAGAGAATTTAGAGCAGACTACTACCTTTGCAAATTGGCACCCCCAAGGTTTGAACCTAGGTCTCTTCTTGGTAAATGCTTGGCTAGATAAGCAACTACCAATCCACCTAACCCTTGAGGGCTAATTTTATGCATTTTTTGACATTTTATATTAGGAGGATGCTATTTACAAGGTTTTCCACCAAATAGAAGGTTTAGGTTGTGCATGCCATTACTAGTTCCTTATCACTTCCTTGTAGGTCTTGGTAATCCATCATCATTGATCATCTCTCAAAGTTATCAAGTCTTTCTCTCTGGTTTGGACTTGTGTTAGACATAGAAGTGAGTTGATCAAATCCTACCTCTCTAACCTTGAATAATATTTTAAAGGTGATATGAAGTAATCCATTGGAGTTTTATTTATGACATAGAAGAAATTTGAAAAGCATAACTCATTGGACTAGAACAAGACATTGAAGGGTGTTAATAATAACCTATCAGTCTTATAATAATACACAAAAGAAAGTTGAGAATTCCATCTCATTGGTCTTCAATGAGACATTAAAGAGAATTAGTAAATCAAATTTTAGTAGTCTTGTATCATGCATAGAAGAGAGTTAAACAAATTATTATTTTAGAACGAGATGTTAAAGGGGGCAAAGTTAGGGTAGATTTCTTAGTATCTTGTTTTGATGCGCTAGTGATTCATGGATTGCTTGTTCCCTCAACTTCTCCATCCCAACATAGCCAAAGGTATACACCAATGATGGGTGTAAGAATACAGTAAGTCATAAATCCAGCATCAACACAATTATTAGGAATCACTTTGCCATCGGTTAATGATTCAAGAGGAAAATGAGAGGAACCATCAGAGTGGACAAGAGAAATCTCCCATCATGTGCTTGAGAAATCATCCATTGTACCTCTTTGGATTCTAGACAATGAAGTAGGACACCATCATAGCCACGATGATAGAGCACATCCCCCAAGATAATATAATGTGCTACTTTTTGTTTAAATGTGTGTTTAGCAATAGGTGATAAATTTTTTTGGTAGAGTACCAAGCTTAAATAAGTCCTTTACTTGAGAGAACCAATCGTGATAATGCTCTACTTAAAAAATGGATATTTTGTTCATCTATAAAGGTTGCATGAGATGATGAATACATTGCTCCAGATTTAGATATCGAGGAAGGAGTGGGAGAAGTTGATGTGGAAGTGAGTGAAGTAAAGGAAGAAGATGTGGGGGTGTCATGTGTGTGCTCAAGAATGGATGAGGAAGCATTTGAAGTATCCAAAGAAATGAGGAGCTTAATTTATGAGGTGGAAGATGTGGTAGGTGAAGGTTGAGGAATTGTGGAAGGAAAAATGATGTAAATGGAAAGAGTAGATGTGTAGGTTGTTGTGTAAGGAGGTAGAGTAGAAGAGGAAGTAGAGGGAGGAGAACTAATATGAGTAAAAGTGGATGAAGGATTAGTGCATGTAGGAGGTCGTGAGGTGGTTGGTATCAAGTTATATAAGGAAATAGTGGTAGAAGAGTAGGGTGAGTGATAAAGTGGAGTAGGTAAAAAAAGGGAGATTAGTGGATAAAATTGTAATGGGAGGAACTAATGAGGAAGTACTGATGGAGTGAGAGGGAGAGGTTGGTGAAGAAGGTGGTTGGTTAAGGGGTGAGGAGGAAGGTTGGTAGGTAGAGGGACAAGGTTGTGAATAAGGGATGGATGCAAAAGAGTTAGTAGAGTTTGATTGGGGAGTTTGGGAGGAGTAAGGGAAAAATGAGGGGATGGAAATGGAGATTCATGTGGGTTAACGACCATATTACAATATTTAAAAGGTTCATCATCAACAAGGATGCAATGAACACATCTCTCATGCACATATTTAAGATAATGGTGTAAATTTGAGGGTACACATCGTATATCTCAAATCCATGGTTGTCCTAATAGTAGGTTATATTGCATTTTACCTTCAAGGATGTAACATAAGGTATGGATAACCTTTACCCCTACTTGGATAGGGAGGATGACTATTCTAAGCATTGAAAACAAAGCATCATTAAAAGCCCATAAAGTAAGGTGGAAGTGACAATATGGGAAGGGGAGAGGTTAAGATATTTAAGGGCCATTGAGGTGATATTGATGGATGAGCCTATGTTAACCAAGACTCGTTTAAAGGTGATTCCATCCACATATGCCATTATATGTATGGGTGGGGTCTGGATCCTCTATTGGCATGGTTTTAATTTCATGGTCATAAAATGTAATAGCAGGCTCCACATAGATCCATATATTACCCATAAAGCTGGCAAAGGTATTAGGATCTTGAGCTTGATGTTCAATGGATTTGAGGATATCCATAAATGCCTCCCTATATGGAGGCGATTATTGTATAAGCTCATACATGGAGAGTTTAGCTAACGTTATTTTAAGACTATGGGTGAGTTGAATTTTCAAATAGAGGATCGATCATGGTTGCAATGGTATAGCTTACACTGGTGGGGTGGCATTATTGAATATGGAGGTCCGTTAGAAGGGCTAATTAGTTGTGATTACATTTTAGGATATCATTGGTTTCTAGTAACGATATGAATCATTCAAACAAAACCTTGATGATATGGAACATTATTCACATGATTAACCTAATTTGTAGGGATGGTGGAAGTTGGAATTCCATTGTAAGGTTGTGATGTCTCATGTTGTGGTAGGGGATTTTGATATATGCCAAGGTTTTGATTAGGAGGAGCAAGAGGATTATTAATTTTGATCTCTCCTCTATCAATCATATCTTGCATTAGGTGTTTAAATTGTATGCAATCATTGACATCATCACCCTTTTGGCAATGATAAACACAATAGAGATGCTCCTTATATGACTTAGTCTTAGGTTTGGTGGGATCTTCTAGCTTAACCTCAAGTAAGGAGATTACTTGTGCCTCACAAAGCCTTTGAAATATGATTGACAAGGGCTTAGGTAGAGGGGTGAAGGTAGTCCAGGTGGGCGATAGGGATGGATGAAAGGCTAGGAAGAAGAGGGATTTTAGTATTGTAGTGGAGGGGGCTAAGCTTGATAGTTTGATTGTGGGTGTGGATAAGAAGATTGTTGAGGTAAAAGGTGAGGGGTGTGTGAGTTGCTGAAGACCATTTGATTGATTTAGGGTGATTTGGGATAACTATTGTTGTTGCTCTTAAGGATTTTATTTGGCCATTCCTTCTTTTTGAGTTTAATATCTCCTTTTTGGATTTTTATTTCTTCGATGATCTTTACTTGCATCAAAGCTTCCTCAAAGGTTTGGTATTGTTGAAGTTGTAACAATAAAGAAATATGCTTTGAACAACTTTGGGTGAAGAGACATGTGATTTTAACTATGGGCAAGGGGAATGGTAGTTCATTGATTATTGCCCTTTATCAGGCACCATAATCCAAAATAGGCTCATCACCAAACTAATGAAGGTTATAAATATCTATCAATGTTGCTTTTTTTTTGACATAGAGGGCAAAGCGTTCCAAGAGTAGATGGCCAGTTGTTCAAAGGTATAAATGCTATGTTGAGGTAAGCTATTATACCACTCCAAGGTGGTTCCTTCAAGGTATAGGGGGAGGGTGCAAAGCATGAGATGATCACTTTCACTAATAAAGAAATAAGCATTGATGTAATTGCTTAGGAAATCTCTTGGATCCTCTTTTCCCTTAAACTTTTCTAGCTTTGGCAACTCAAAGCAATAGGGATAAATTGGTGGAGGTATTGAAGGATGAATAGGTTGAGTGTGTATTTGACTAAGAGTGGATTTTTGATATCCAAACTCATGGTTTGTAAATCTAACAAATTCATACAATTAATCAATTTTTGTATTTCATCTTATGTGTTTTGAGGTGGTTGAGTAGGTTCAGTTGAGGGAGCAAAGTATTGGGCCTCAGGAGGTGGATATATATAAGGGTAATGTTGAGGAAGTGGAGCATAAGAGTATGTTATTTGACCACTAGGTGGTGCTTAGGAAAATTGAGAAGGAAAAGAGGGTTTATGGTAAGGGTTTTGGTAAGGATTTTGGAAGTTTGGAGTAATTGATGGGGGTTGATAGGTTAGAAGTTCATTTGTTGGGTTAGGCTGACCAAATTGGGATTGAGAATATGTGGGAGGTAATTGGTATTGATTATATGGTGGTTGATATTGAGGGGGAGGATGTTGATAATTAACATGTGGAGATTGATTGTTGGTAGGTGGAGGTTGATTTTTTGTTGGAGGAACTTGATATTGGCTTGTAGGAAGGTTGTGTTGAGTGGGTGTAGGTTGATTGTATTATTTGTAATCTAGAAGTGGTTGATTCAAGGTCAAAGGTATTTGATATTGATTAGATGGAGGTTTATACTGGTCTAGTAAAGGGGTTTGTGGATGTGTTGGTGGCCATTGATGATAAGTTGAGGGAAGAGGATGAGATGATATGTTCACCGTGGGTGGACGAGAGGCCCACGAAGGATATTGGGTGAAGAAGTAAGCTTTATTAGATGATTAAGGATTAGGAAGAGATGAAGTATGATGCGAAAGCTGAGGAGGTTGTTGATAGCCACTAGGGGTAACTTATTGCCATGAAGAATGATTAGAAGAAGGAACAAGAGGGAATTGAGATTGTGAAGGATAGGAAGTAGAGGAACAAGAAGAAGTTTGATCCAAATAAGTAAGAGAAGGAGGAGAGGGATAAGGAATAGAGGAGTATGTAGCATTTACCCTAGTGAAAGGAAGGGTGGTTGAAGAAGAAGAATTTGTGAAAGGAGTTGTGTTAGTTGATAAGTATTGGGATGGTGGAGTAGGGAAATGAAAATATGTTGGAAGAGTGGAAGAAGTAATATGAGGAACAATATGTATTTGGGAATTAGCATATTGATTAATATCAAGAACAACATAGGAAGGTGTTGTGGAAGAGGATGGACATTGTGATATAGGGGTAAGGTTAGAAGGAGAAGGATGATTGGGATCAACGATCACCGATACAATACCAATGGTCTGATAAGTGGTTTATTCTTTGAAAAGAGGAGGGGATGTAGGAATGTAAAGAGGGGTTAAGGAGATCCTAGGTGAGTCCAAAGAGAGAACATGTTGTTCGAGATGTTCATGTGAAGGGGATGCCTCACTAGGGGTCTCAAGGGAGACAATTTGGGTGAGAACATCATATGTTATTTTTCTTGGATTATGGCTAGGGTATGGATCATCATGGGATTGATGGAAAGCATTTTCCAAGTGCATGGGAGAGATGGATGAAGGAGGGTGAGGGATATGTTCGAAATGCTCCATAGCAAGTTGTTCTTGAGCATGCACTTGGCTTCAGGTTTGGACCATAGACAAAAGGGTAGAGGGTAAAATGGAAAAATGATAGATCTAGGAGTGGTTTTGAAGATTCTTGTGATGTTTTTTTTTTTTAATATCAAGTTAATAAGGAAATAAAGGATAAACTATTCTATGGAAATGACAAGGCAAGCTAATTTATGAAATTAAAAATATAAACTAATTTATGAAATTTAAAGGATAAGCTAATCTATGAAAAATAATTAAAAAAAAAACATTTTAATTGAAAGAATAAACTAATCTATGAAATTGAAATACAAATTAACCTATGAAATTGGAAGGACAAACTATTCTATGAAAAGATATTCTAAGGCATAAGGGAAGAACATTCATTTAATAAAAATTCCCTTTGGTAAGATGCTTATGTAGAGAAATATTCTTTAACCTAGAAGGATAGACGCTCTTTTGATCTCCAATATCACCTTAAGGCATGAGGAGAGAGCATACAAGACCTATCTTCCTTTTAATGTGAAATGATGAAAGATGAAAATATTAGCAAACAAAAAGAAAGAATTGAATACAAATTTTCTTAACTCCAAAAGTGTCTTCCTCCCTTTTGATCCTCAAGATCATCCTATGGATGCGAGAGGAGAGCATACGGGTAGGAGAAGCTACTATTATTTAAAGTGTAAAAAAAATTAAAAATTAAATATCATTTGTCCCAAAGTTCAAGTTTTCTAAAATGTAATAAATTTCATGAAATCAAACTTAAAATTTAGGGCAAAAATCTCCTACTTGAGGTCCAATGCTAGTTTGAAGTTTGTGTTGATGTTGTTTCAAACCTAAAAAATAAACAAAATACAACAAAGTGAGCAATAAATCAAATATCATGAAATCACACACAAGGCATATAAAAATAAAGGACAATAAGAAAGTAACTAATTTTAATGCCTTAAAAATAAAAAATAAAAAATACCAAGTGTGGTCAAGGGAAGGGTCCAACCATGATCGCCATTTTGTAGACATGAAAAAGACACCATTGACTTCATTACAATACCCATCCTAATTGGATCATATGTACCAACCCTGATTACATTGACTTTGATCACATTTTCGCTTAAACTTCTCTAAAGGATTTCCTCCTATTTGAATGCTTGCTACACTTGGCCAATGCTTCCCTCTCTTCCATCCTACCTCATGCTCCTTTAATCGACCACACAAAACTTTCTCATGATGACGTGACTTCTATCCCTAGTGCCACAAAGGACTTGCATCTCATTCCCATCCTTTCTCAACTCAAGGATGATTCCAACATGCTTGTGGAGGATACCATCAAATTTGACATTAGCGATGATCCCTCACAATCTCATATTGTCAAAATTGACAAGGGTTTGTCCTTTGAAGAGAGAGAAAGCTTTACCACGCTCTTCAAAGAATGCAAAAAAGGTTTTTGCATGGTCTTACACTGACATTGCAAGTCTAAACCCATATTTTGTTATCCATAATCATACACTTGACAATAGCACTAAACCCATTAAGTAAAAGCTCTGAAAGATGCATCCTACAATTGCTTTAATGGTAAAGGAGACGTTACAAAATCTCCTCAACATGGGATTCATCCAATCGATTGATTACCCTAAATGGGTTTCTAATATGGTCCCTATCACAAAGCCAAAGGGAAGAATTTGGATATTCACTGACTTTAAAGATCTCAATAAAGCATGTCCTAATGATAATTTTACCCTACCCAATATCGATACATTGGTGGAATCTATAGTAGATCACAAAATGTTGTCACTCATGGATAGGTTTTTAGGATACAACCAAATCTTGGTTAATCTTAATGACCAACATAAAACATCCTTTACCACTCCTTGGGGGATTTTCTATTATAAGGTCTTGCCATTTGACCTTAAGAATGTTAGTGCCACATATCAATGTGCCATGACCTGCATTTTCCATGACTACATGCATAAAATAGTAGAAGATTATGTGGATGACCTACTAGATAAATCCAAAAATGTTATCAACACATTGATGACCTACACAAAATTTTTGATTGACTCCTTAAGCACAATGTACATTTGAATTTAAAGAAGTGTGTCTTTGGTGTGACTTCAAGCAAACTTATTGGGTTCATTGTTTCCCAATAGGAAATTAAATTCAACCTAGATAAATTCAAGGCTATCATAGCTATGCCACCCCTAACAAATTTAAAATAGTTATATAAATTATAAAAACAAAATCTAGGCAATTCATCGTTTCATCGCCCAATTGTCAAACAAGTGTAATCCATTCAACCATCTCTTATGGAAGGGGGTCACACTCAATTGGGACCATAAGTGTAAAAATACTTTTGATGCTATCAAAACCTATCTTACGTTACCACCTGTATTACTTCAGCTCGCCCAGGATTTCCTTACCATTTGTACATATATACCAACAATTTTTACCTAGGGATGCTATTGACTCAAAATAATGAGTCTAGTCAAGAGCAAGCCATATATTATATCAAGAACACATTGGTAAGCTACGAAATGCAATACACTTACATGGAAAAACTATATCTCATAGTAGTCTTCACTACAAAGAAGTTATGTCATTACATGTTAAATCACACAACTTATGTTGTAGCTCATGAAAATCCAATCAAATACATGATGGAGAAAGGTTATAATAATAGTCGAATGGCTAAATGGATCATGTTAACCAAATTTGATATTGAATTTATTAGCCAAAAATACATTAAAGGTTAGGTCATTGGCGACCACCTCATAGAAGCTCCTTTAACTAATGATAAACCACTTCTCATCGAGCTTCCTAATGACTCAATGTTCCATGCTACCAAAGTTGAACAACATGTGGAACCTAAAACACATGAAAACTTGACCCTCTTCTTTGATGGATTTTGCTACAAAAAAGGTGGAGTAGGAATCGTATTATTTACACTGCAAGGGGAACCACTCTTTTCATTCAAGTTAGACATTCCTTGTAAAAATATTAAGATCAAATACAAAGCACTTATTCTTGGCCTTAAAAAATTAATTACTATGTGCATAAAAATATTGCAAATATTTGGTGATTCTCTACTCATTGTAAATCAAATAAAGAGAATTTACAAATGTTGATACCCCATGCTTAAACAATACAAGCAAGTCATTGATCAATTGCTCACTCAGTTTAATTGGTATGAAATTGGCACATCTACATGCTCCACAAATAATTTTACCAATATAATGGCCTATCTTGGTTCTCTTATACCTCAAAATCCACATGATGAAATTATTCACATGCATGTCCAAATACTTCTTAATTCATCCATTTCCCTGCAAACTTTCTCTAATGATGCAAGCATCAATTTGTGCAAGCCAAAACTTGTGATATGTGGTTTTATCAAATCAAGGATTATATCAAATTAGGATTGTTCTTGTAGACTTACCTCATGCCCAAAAATGTGCATTCAAACAAAGGGTAATACACATACTTTGCTAAGGGACATCCTATACAAACATAGCTACAATGACATCCTTCTACATTATCTAGAGCCATGCAAAGCTAATCATATTCCCACATCTTCCTATGATGGTACATATAGTGGCCATATTAGTGGTATGGCCATCACCAAACACATCCTTTGTATGGGATATTATCGGTCTACCATAGAGAATGATTGTTGTGCATATGTCATGAAATGCGTTAAGTGTCAACAACATGCTAATCTCATGCATCTGCCATCTTAGGCATTACAACTAATCCAATATATGTGGTTGTTTTCTCAATGGGGCCTTGACCTCATTGGAAATATTACTTAACTTCTTTTGGTAATCATAAGTTCATAATTATAGATACCAAGTATTTTACAAAATGGGTTGAGGTAGTTCCTCTTATCCAAATGACGGGGTCTAATATTGTTAATTTTATTACACAACACATTATTTATCATTTTGACATTCCTTCAAATATCATCTTTGATAATGGTATTCCTTTTAAGAATAAGAATTTTAATGCATTGTGTGATAAATACAACATTCAACATAGCTTCTCAACTCCATATTACCCCTAGGGTAATGGCCAAGCAGAAGCTACCAACAAAACCATTTATGCCATTTTTCATAAAACCATTGCAAAATCTCATAGGGATTAGCATAACCAAATGCCTTTGGCACTTTGGGCCTACAAAACTAGCATTTGAAAACCTATTGGGGCAACACCATTCTATTTAGTCTATAGCATAGAAGCCATCATCCCCTTAGAGTTAAAAAATCCTTCTTTAAATATTTTATTACAATAATTTATTGATGATGATATTGCTCTTCAAGCATAATTAGACCAACTTATGCTTCTAGATGAATCTCACATCATAGTCATTGAACATACACACATTTATCAAGATCAAATTTGACATGCATACAACAACAAAGTCCATCAATGCAAGTTTCAAATCAAATATTTGGTCCTCAAAGAGAATCAACAAAACACAAGTCAACCACACCATATTCATGATAAATTTGTGCCAAACTAGTTAGGACCATATATCATCATGATAAAAATTGGTTATGGATACTATCACCTTGCCAACCTTAAAGGAATTAAGGACCCCAAACCGTACAATATCATCCATCTCCATGCATTTTATGCTTGACTAATGTTCATTATGCTTCTTGGCCTTCTGTAGATCTAATCATGGCTATTACAAATATACAAAATTAAAAAAAAAATAACAACAATAATAAAAATGCAAATAAATCAAAACTATCCATCGATGATGTATCTTGCATTTCATTTACCTTATCTTTTGCTCTATCTTCTTCCTTCTCTCTTCTTTCTATATTTCTTGTCAAAGTTATATGGTCATGCTTCAAGAAACTACATACCTTTGCTTTGGATCTCTTTCTCCTCCTCTTCCCTCCTAGATTCTTTAGGATCTAGATCAATGTTGTGTGGTCACGCTTCAAGCAGCTACATACCTTTGATTTGGTCCTACTTTCCTCTAGTCTTATTGCTCTCTCTCTTTCTATTTTTAGTCAATGTTGTATGGTCACTCTTCAAGTGGCTACATACATTTGATTGGTTATATTTCTTTATTTTTCTTCCCTCTTTTCTAATTTTTCTTTTCTTTCTTCCTTCTCTTGCCACTTTCCATCCATTTCACATGCTCACTTTAGAGCCTCTTCCATCATCATCTACACCCATAAATCAAGTTGATACTACTAAACATTAGAAATCAATACCCTCTTCACATGCATCCATACATGCCACAAAGATCCTTTTTGTGTAGCTTGGGTAAAACTTTGGATTCACAAATTTACATTAAACTATCTCATTTGGTTTTCTTACTCAAGAACAAGTTGGTCATGTATTAGTTTGCATTCATAGGCATTTTATCATATCACTCACCCATGCTTTCAATTATACTACATTATTTGTTGTCACGTAATCATGTAAGCTTATCTTGTACATATATGCATCACATTTTGCATATAGCAAACCACTAAAGGGTTAAACATACATTTGTTAGTATGATTATAGTGGTTTCCAATCCTATTCTTAGTTGCATGGTAACGAGAAGTTCTTTTGTTACTCAACCATTCATAGTCAGTCTAATCAACCTTTATTGAATGCCATTAAATTCTAAAGTATTTCAAAGCTTCCCTTAGATGACTTAAGTTCTTTCATGGACCAATCATGTGTCTCACACATTAAGCAAATTTTGAGCATAGGGCAAATAACACCTTGAGTAAGCCTTGCCATAAAGTGAATGGTTTTCTCTACTCATATTATCATTTGCATGTTATAAGACTAAGGATATAGACAAGGAAAAGCTATCGAAAGAAAGAGAACAAGAAAATGCAAAAGCAAGCAAGAGAAAATAGTACAAAATCCTCAAGATTATCGTAGAACAAAAATAACATTTCCAAAAACCTTGAATCCTTGGTATCCTAAGGTATTTTAGATGCCTCCACTGGGGCTATAAATATCTAGATAGAAGTTGAGCAACGTTGATGGATTATGGGGATAACCTCCATCAAGGCTATAGATGCTTGTCTGGTAGTGGAGTATGCCTTATGAGTGGTGATATGTCTATCACATTAGTGGCCTTGTGTATAGACCACTGAGCACTTATGTATGAGCTAGCTTAATCGGCTAATTTTATAGTGGGTTAGTCTAACCTCCTTAAAAATGGATAAATGAACATCATGTACACACACATGTCCATGATAGGCTTAATCTCAATTAGGATAGTCAATATTTCTATAGGATATTGACTAACTATTAGATGAGTTTGATCATTCAAACTATGGTGTTTGAATTTCTAGGAATTATTCTAAACATCCAATGATCCTAAGGATAAGGAGTGAACAAATTAACCGTTAGTTATACCAAATAACGAGTGTTATCCTCACCACATTTATACATTGTCATTCATCACATCCTCATAATATTATGTACATTACCTACATTGGATGTTTGCTTATTTTATGCTAGGGTAATTGGTCAACACAACTATTCCTTTATCTTTGCTTAATTCAACCATTTGAGATAGTCAAAACCAAAAAAGGATTTCTAATAAGTATGACCACATACATGCATATCAAGTGTACATACAAAACACTTCTCGCATCTATACATTTATATTTTGGCATATCTATAACTAGTCAAGTCAACGCTACAATTCATATGATATCTATCAAACAACATCATCAATGCATACTCACATATATTAAATCATCACAAACATACATCATCCACAATAATTACATATCATTACATTATACACCATCAAAAGATATCTTCATATATATCATATCATAAAATACTCTATACATCATCAAAATTACCTGTAGGCTACATCATATATACATTATACTATACATCGGTACATAGGCAAGTATCATAATATATAAAAATGGTGGCACACTTACCACAATAAAAACAAGTAAACTATATTAGCTCTACTACCCACTCGGAGTCTCTCCACTCCCCTCATGTCTGCAAGGAGGCTCCTCAACCCTCCTCGAAGCCTCCTCACCACTTTGACCTACGATAGATCCCTTTTCTTGTGGTCTTGCTCACTCTACTACTCAAGACATCAATGTAATAACTAAATGTGTGCTACTCTTGCTCTAGTATGATTGGGACTCAAACTTTGTATAAGTTAGGAAATTTATCTCTAGACTTGCCATCCATAACTCCAACTTGTGCACCCTCCTACCCTCTCTATAAAAAAGTTGCTTGATATTTTCCTTCATGCGATGCATCTTGTCAAGCTCAAACTACAAAACAAGCATCTCACTTTGAGTCCTCTACTACTCCATCCCACTCTAAGTCATTTTCTACTTTACCTCATTGTATAATCTAGCCATCTCAGCCATCATCACCTCACTCTAAGTCCTCTATTGTTCTACCTCCTCACATAATCTAGCCACGTTGGCCACCATCTCCTCTCACTCACTATGATGGCCTTGTGCCTCTGCCATGGCTTCTCTAACACCATTGTAAATTTTTCATTTTATCATTGTAGCTCATCCCCCCGCATCCTAACTCTCTCCACCTACCTCTTTACATCTTATCACTCTATCGTGGTTGTATCCCTCTCAACTAGCACCCAATCTCTCTCCAACACCAAAGTAACCCTCTCCTTTATATTGAGAACTCAGATATCTAATGAAACATTAGATCTAATTATATTGAGATCTCTCTCATTCAACTACAATATTTTTGTGATCACAAAGTTTATTAGAATTTAGGGTAGACTTATTAATAGAGGATTAACAAACAAAGACACACACCATGGTTTGAACCTTGGAACTTTTGAAAAACAACCAAACGTAGAGCAAAATCTCAAACCGTTGTACTGTCGCTCGAGACATTAATAATATTTTTGTTTATGTTTTTTTGGTTGCATAGGATAGTTCGTCACAACCACACTATTTTTAGAAATTGACAAGTGTAGGGTTCAAACCACAAATTTTGCTTCCACTAAACCTATTCCGCCTCGTTATTTTTGACCTGGCATGAAGAGGACCATCGATCATTCATGATTCATACCATCATCTTCGGTCTAGCGTGCACTCAAAAGATTCAGATCATACTACTATTTACAGATTATGAGATAGTTATTTTGTAAATAATACTTATAATTTTTTTAATGATTTTACACACATTTTTACGGGGGATTTTGACAAAAAATTCAACGAGTTTACACAAGCTAGGATTTTTATGAGGGGTCTTGGTCCCCTAAAAAGAGGCCAAAGCCCTTAGTGGTAAGTAAGCTTACAACTATTAATTAATAAATATAATTATGTGATAGCTTTGAAAGAATTATTTTAGTTTAAACATATTAATAACCTATAGATATTTATAAGATAATAGTTTGATATAAATAAAAATAGTTAATATGGTATTTAAAAAAATACTTAAAAAATTAACATAAAAAAATAGTTTTATATATATATAAAAGTTATATGTGGTTTTTATTGGGGTCACTTTCCTCTCAATTTTTTCATTTTTTTCTTTTAAATATGTTCTTCAACTTTCTTGAAGTGCTATGTTTCCACAATCAGCTCCTTGATATCATTTTGATTAAGAGATAAAATCTCACTTGTTCAATTGCCTTTTAAAATTTTAATTTCATCCGGATGAAGATCAACAACGCAAACAATTCGCTAATTTATTTTCTACCCAATTTTTTCTTTATAAATATGTTCACACTTCCAAGATATTGCTTCTAGTAATAGATGATGAACATTAGCAATAATATTATTTTATCCAGTCACCACATCCATTTTTTTCATAGAAATGATGATAATTTATGAATCTTCTTCAATTGAAATATATTTCCATCTTTTTTCTACTACAATTTTAATCTTTGTAAGAAGTTACCTGGTCTTTGCATAGTTAGTTGAAGTTCCACATGATTCTAAATAAGTGAGGATAATTTTTCCTTTTCTATTTCTAAAAACACCACCTCCACCAACTTTTCCTAGATTTTCTTTAGAAGCACCATCAAAATTAATTTTGATAAACCTAATTTCTAGGTATTTCCATTTTACTGTAGATCGAAGTAGATCCTTTGTTTTAATTCCATTATCATAAATGACTCTTCCATGTATGTTCAAATCTTGTAGCCAAGTTATTAGCACCTTTTTTTTTTGCAATTGAGACTTCCCATGATGAGCACCATATTTGTAGATATTTTGCAAGAGAGGCAATAATACAATTCCAAACTTGGAAATGATTTTGATATTTATTTTAAAAAATTATATTATTTCTTTCAAGCCATTAATTCCAACAAATAACTACAGGGTCAATCCTCCAAAGAATACATAATGCTTTAGATTTGAAATAATTAATCTAACATTTCATTAAATCTTTCAATGTTGATGGAGCTACCCAATATAATTTCATATTTTTTTAAAAATAACCCCAAATGGTGTGAGCAAACGAACAATGAAGAAGTAAATGATCTGATTTTTCTAAATCCTTCTCACACAAGGTACATCTAAAGGGTCCATAATATCCTCTTCTTTGTAGACTCTCTCTTATAAGAATCTTACTTTGAATTGCTAACCAAAGGAATGTTAAGGCCTTAGGGGAAGCTTCTAATGACCAAACATTCTTCCAAGTAAAATATTTGGGAGACAAAAATTGATTATTCTAAGTCCTCATATCCCAACTTGACCGAGTATCTACCATCCTTTGATAAATTCCAATGAACTCATCCTTTCATGTAAAAATTGGTAAATAAAACTCTTGAAGAATCTTAAAAGAAATCCATGATCTGGAGTTGTTCATTAAAATATAGTCTTTAACCTTTGGAGCTTTACATGCTAGGCATGCTTGAGCCAATAGTTTCCATTTAATAGTATAATATATATTATATGGTAGAAAAATTGAATACAATTAATTTGAAAAAAACTATTTATTTGTGAAAAAATACTTGTGTCTCTTCAACTCGAATTAAATTTTGTTCTATAAAATTTTCTACACTTCAACCACTATGAAGATAATCATTAGTCATTTCCTACTAACATTCCCACAAGGTCTTAAGCCTTGTTTTTTTAAGCCATGTTCATGTAGTAAGTTTTTTATCATTATTTTATGAACATGGTTTCTATTGAGAATGATGCCACTCATCAAGTGACCCAAGAATTTCATCCTCAAAGTTTGGCATCAAGTAATAATTCTTAGCTCTCTCTTGATTTTGATATAGAGCTTTTGGTTGAGGTGGATTATAGTAAATTTTCTCAAGTATTACAATATTTTCAAAATAGGGCTACCATTAGATATTTCATGGGTGATCGAGCTCCCCTAGCCACTCATATCTAATATTGGATCTAAGAGACATGGGAGTTGTTGGGTTATCAAGTTTTTGAAGTTAGGATTTTGTATAGGTATTTTTATTCCTTTTCCTTTGGATCATCCGAGCAGGCTAGAGCCATTTGTGAGATAATAACATGGATTTGTTTTGGTTATTTTTAAGTCATGTCTAGTTATGACCTAAAATTTATAGTTGACTATTAATTGGGTCTTTGTTGCCTGGTGTGGGTCAAATTTTTAGGTTTATCCATGCATTTCAAGGGCCTTATCCCTCAAGTCTTTAATAAACTTACAAAATTTATCTGTTTGAAAGCTCCTTGTTTGTTCCATCCATGGTCATTTCCTAGGGCCTATGTATGCATTCTACTTTCCAAAGACCTAAAGGATGAGGTGTACTTTAGGTTTGATGGTAAAATTCATTTTCAAGTCACTTGACATGTGTTTTTGATTACAAAGTATAAAACACCAAGTCAAAAATTACCCTTTGCTAAAATGACCACAAATGAGTCCTATGGTGCAAGAAGAATTAGATAATTTACAAATTAAAGAAATTAATACTTGGATCTAACTAGTCACACGAAAGCAAAACCCTAAGCTAGTTGCTCTATCCATTAGTTTTGGATGTCAACCCTTTGGTCCTAAAATTTGTTTAGTTTCTCATGGAATGTTAGGGTTTTTTACAACCCAAAAAAAAGAAGAATTGTTAATCTTTTTCATTTATTTGCTTTCAATAAGTAAAAGTTATAAATAATAAACTATTTTTTTCTCAAGTCTCTTTCAAAAGACTCTATAGTGGTAAAACTAGACCACCTTGGAGATCATGGTGATGTATCCCTATCTTGAAGAGATGGTGGTTAATCAAGGGTTTGAACCCTACCATATGATAGTTTAGGTTAAGACTATTTTTGATAACTTATTGTTGGGAGTCCTCAATGTTTATGCTCCCAATGATACTAAGGAGAGATTTGAGCTATGGGAATGACTTAGTTTATGGGGATTTTAACATGGTAGATAGCTAAGAAGATAAATTGAATCTTTTCTTAATGAGGCTAACAAAGATGGAACATCAAGCTTGGTTGCTCTTTTGAAATATATTTATATTATCTGACCCAAATAAATATGGAAGACGAATTCAAATAAATTTGGTATGCCTAGTTTAATCATAGGGCCAGTGAGATGTGTATCCTTAAATGATTAGACATGGTCATGCTCTCTTATGGATCTCCATTTTTTTAAGGAAGGTAATTCTTGGTTAGTTCAAGCTATCCCAAACCTTGCTCATTATATTGTTAGCAAATTAGCACTATTCTCATAGGATTAATTCACGGGATCTCACAATAACTCAAATATAAATATTACACAATAATGTACATAAAACTTAGACTATTTTATTGAAAATATCTACTATAAGCAATGCAAAAATGTAGTGCTTTTTCGATACTCTATTACATGAATTTGTTTTCAATAAATACATACATGAGACTCTTCATATTCACATGATTCTTGACCTTTGCTCTCTTCAAAATCATGGGAGATCCAACTCTTTATATTTCCCTCTTACATAATAAATTCACATATTACATAAAGATAAAGTCTCTCATGATTGCACATAACTCCTTACTTTTAAACATGACACCTCACTCATATAACCCACACTTACTAGCCTAACACAAACCTACATAACTCACCCTTAATAACTTGACACCTACTAAATACTTAAATATTAAACACTTTTTAAACTAGAGTATTTACAAAGTCTTTGCATTAATATTGCAAGGTACCAAATAACGTAATACCTCCAACACCTCTTGTATTGCATTAATTGGTAAAGAATTCATAAATTTATTTTGTTTTTGTTTTCTTGGTCAATACATTTGCCATATCAACTTCAATCTTTATGTATACTTTCATTAGTTCAAACTTGACACGAATGCCATATGAAGTACCATGGTCAACTCAATGAAAAAACTCTATAGGATATTTTCAACATATTTTGAATTTCCTAAGTTTGTTCCATATTCAACAAATGCACATGTATGCACATTTCTTACTGGCAACCTCACTTCTCTTGCAAGCTCAAGAATGTTTTTGCATGTATTGAGTTCTCTTATCATTGGAACTACTCCTTTCAAATATTTTCCAATTTTTCTTAGTTGGATGAAGCTAGTCTTAGTTATTTTATGTCAATTGAAGAAGGGAAATTTGTTACCAATACCTAAGCCTTGTTCCACCTAGAAAACATCCTTGTAACCAATAATTTTAGTATTATAAAGTGTAATGTTCTCTTGCAAAAAAGACATGCGATCAATACCAATACCACTCAACATTGTTGGAGGTCCATCCATAATTAGTCCTTGAAGACTTAAATCATATTATTATTGAAGAGTGAATTATCTGCCCCCATAACTTCCAAGCAAAAAGGTAAATATTTCACTCTTGGTAAATATTTTCACATCCTCATTATCTTCCATTATCATCCCCATTTTTTCTTCTACTGCTAACTTGTCAACTTTGATAATTAATATTTTTTCATTTGATGAATTTGATACCTAACTACATCTTAGACCTATACATAGTCCAAGAAACAATAAGAATGTGTATGGAGATTTTATTTTTCTTCACCTTCTTTTCAATTGTTTTGACCATCTGCTATAGCTACCACTACAACATTAAAAACTTTTGCTTTCTTTGTAGTCTCATGATGATGATCCCTAGTAATTAGACTTTTCTCTTCAAAAAATTGTAAAGTGTGTCACAATTGTTTTGAATGTAGCTTTAAATAATTAGCAAAACCATAATTTTTAACCCATTTTCACATCATTAAAGCATCAAGGACTATAACTATAATTACCTTATTATCACTCCTAGATTTTGGTTAAAGAATAAAATTTAACAATTTATTTTAAACTCAAACTTAAATCTCTTTAGATTTCCTATATTGGTTGATACAAATATATCACTTTTTATTTTGATTAGAAGTTTTTACTTTTGTGCATTATGAATGATGTTGTTGCTCTATTTGTGATTTTCTCATTAACCTGCAAAGCTACACTTTTAATATTCTTCTTGGACACATATTATAGATGTTACCTCTCCTTTGCTTGGATGTTATTTTCTCTATAGTGTAAGTTTTGGACTAGATAATTTCTTAGTTTGCTTGTAGGGTCTTCTTCCTTTCAACTTCATGCAACATTAGTAGCTTCTTTCTAGTGATCTCTTTAATGTTATCCTTTAGGTAAGATCTTCAATGATATCCATAAAGCAATTTCCTTTGGCAAATATTTTTATTGTATAATTCTCTCTTTCTTAATTTTATTTGCTCTTCAATATTCAATATACTTCTCTGATTTTTCAAAGATTCTTTTTCAATTAATTTTATTTCTTCAATCTTATTTTCTTCTCTTTATTCTTCTTCTTCAATTTTTTTTCAATTCATTATTTTTCAATATTATAAAATATTTATTCTTCAATTCTTATTATAACTCTTGTAAATTTTCTTCTTTCAAAATATATATTCTTCTTATATCTCCCACAATTAGTTTCTCATTCACTTTAATTTAATATATTTCTTTCAATAAAATCACTTTTCTTAAATAAATAAATTTGCCTTACCTTGGATTTTCTTCTGCAATTTCTAGCACTCTTTTTAGTTGGCTATCTTCAACTTTGGGTGATATCATCCCTACTTCTCTTCAATATTTAGGTGCACTCACCCAAACTTCTCTCAATATTTGTAGCTACATTGAATGACATTAATGAAAAAAGAAACATGGTGAAGCAGTACTCTAAAAATGTAAACTAGTTTCTAATTCATTAGATCATAAATGTGCAAGTGAAGAGCATACTCCTAGTGGTTCAAGATTTTTGGATCATCAAATCACATTACGTGCAAGTGAAGAGCATAATATCGCTAGAAAAAATGTATTAAAAAATAAAAGGAAGAAAAATGAGAAATTATAAAATAACGAAATAAACGAGTTAAGAAAGGAAAAAAAATATTTGATTGAATTTTTATTTCAAAAAAAAAGTGATACATCTACAAAACTTTGAACGTGTTTCAAAGTATAGGTGTCATCAAACAAGTGAATCATGGCCAAGCTATATGCTTCATCCTCTCATGTGGATGCATCACTCGATGGTGGTGAGTGTGGATTTCTCCCCATGTGTGGTTTCCATTGGTTGATTTCCCTTGTGGGCCCCATGTTAGCTCTAGGGTCCATTCTTCACTCCTCTCATATTGCCCAATATCGTATTTTATCAACTAAAAATTTCTAAAAATACCTTAATCAATGCTACGAGAGTCTTGAGCCATTATCCCATATGTATCCTACAATGGCCCTCATGGTGGTATATAAAGCACAACATCCACATAGAGATTTGCAAATAAAAAGGTAGGCTTTTGGGTGAAATGTCCTAGTGGAAGCAGGCCAACCATGACCCAACCCCTCAAATGAGTGAATCATGGCCAAACCATATGCTTCATCCTCTCCTATGGGAGCATCGCTCGATGGTGGTGAGTGTGGATTTATCCCCATGTGTGGTTTCCATTGGTTGATTTCCTTTGATCCTCTTGTACTACCTAGTCTTGTACTTTCTCAAATAAAAATTTCTAAAAATACCTTGAGCAATGCTGCAAGAGTCTTGAGCCATTATCTCACATGTATCCCATGATGGTCCTCATGGTGGTATATAAAGCACAACACCCACATAGATCTTTTCAAATCAAGAAGTAGGTCAACCATGACCCAACCCATCAAATAAGCAAATCATGACCAAGCTATATGCTCCATCCTCTCATGTGGGAGTATTGCTCGATGGTGGTGAGTGTAAATTTCTCTCCATGTGTGGTTTTTGTTGGTTGATTTACCTTGTAGGTCCCATGTTAGTTCTAGGGTCCATTATTTATTCCTCTCCTACCGTCCAATCTCATATTTTTTCAAATAAATATTTCTAAAAATACATTAAGCAACGTTATGAGAGTTTTAAGCCATTATCCCACATGTATCCCACAATTGCCCTCATGGTGGTAGATAAAGCACAACATCCACATAGAGCTTTGCAAATAAGGAAGAAGGCTTTTGGGTGAAAGAAAATTATGTCCAAGCTATATGATCCATCTTCTTCTATGGGAGCATCACTCGATGGTGGTGAGTGTGGATTTCTTCCCATGTGTAGTTTTTGTTAAATGATTTTTCTTGTGGGCTCTACGTTAGCTCTAGGTTCCATTCTTTGCTCCTATCATACTACCCAGTCTCATACTTTCTCAAATAAAAGTTTCTAAAAATACTTTGAGTAACATTGCAAGAGTCTTGAGCCATTATCCCACATGTATCTCATGATGGTCCTCATGGTGGTATATATAGCACAACATCCACATAGAGCATTGTAAATTAGGAAGTAAACTTTTGGGTGAAATTTCTTAGTGGAAGCAGACCGACCATGATCTAACCCCTCAAATTAGTGAATCATGGCTAAGCTATATGCTCCATCCTCTCCTGTGGGATCATCACTCGATGGTGGTGAGTGTGTATTTATATCCATGTGTGGTTTTCTTGGTTGATTTCTCTTGTGGATCCCATGCTAGCTCTAGGGTCCATTATTTTCTCCTCTTGTACTATCCAATATCGTACTTTATCAAATAAAAAATTGTAAAAATACCTTGAGCAATGCTGCAAGAGTATTGAGCCATTATCCCACATGTATCCCATGATGAACCTCATGGTGGTATATAAAGCACAACACCCATATAGAGCTTTGTAAATCAAGAAGCAAGATTTTGGGTGAAATGCCCTACTCGAAGCAGGTCAACCATGACCCAACCCATCAAACGAGTGAATCATGGCCAAGTTATATGCTCCATCCTCTCCCATGGGAGCATTGCTCGATGGTGGTGACTATGGTTTTCTCTCCATGCATGGTTTTCATTGGTTGATTTCCCTTGTGGGTCCCATGTTAGCTCTAGGTTCCATTATTCGCTCCTCTCATACTGTCCAGTCTCATAATTTCTCAAATAAAAATTTCTAAAAGTTCCTTGAGCAACATTATGAGAGTCTTGAGCCATTATCCCACATATATCTCATGATGGCCCTTGTGGTGGCATATAAAGCACAACACCCAGATAGAGCATTGTAAATTAGGAAGTAAAATTTTGGGTGAAATGCCCTAGTGGAAGCAGGTCAACCATGACCCAACCCTTTAAATGAGTTAATCATGGCTAAGCTATATGTTGCATCCTCTCTTGTAGGAGCATCGCTCGATGGTGGTGAGTGTGTATTTATATCCATCTATGGTTTTCATGGTTGATTTTCCTTGTGGGCCCCATGTTAGCTCTAGGGTCCATTCTTCGCTCCTCTTGTATTGCCTAGTATCGTACTTTATCAAATAAAAAAATCTAAAAATACCTTGAGCAACGTTACAAGAGTCTTGAGCCATTATCCCACATGTACCTCATAATGGCCCTCATGGTGGAATATAAAGCACAATACCCACATAGAGCTTTGCAAATCAAGAAGTAGGCTTCTGGGTGAAATACCCTAGTGAAAGCAGGTCAACCATGATCCGGCCCCTCAAACAAGTGAATCATGGCCAAGCTATAAGCTCCATCCTCTCCCATTGGAGCATTGATCGATGGTGGTGAGTGTGGATTTATCTCCATGCATGGTTTTCATTGGTTGATTTCCCTTATGGATCCCATGTTAGCTCTAGGTTCCATTATTCGCTCCTCTCATACTATCCAGTCTCATAATTTTTCAAATAAAAATTTCTAAAAGTACCTTGAGAAAAATTATGAGAGTCTTGAGTCATTATCCCACATATATATCATGATGGCCCTCGTGGTGGCATATAAAGCACAACACCCACATAGAGTATTATAAATTAGGAAGCAAAATTTTGGGTGAAATGCCCTAGTGGAAGTAGGCCAACCATGAACCAACCCTTTAAATGAGTGAATCATGGCTAAGCTATAAGTTGCATCCTCTCTTGTAGGAGCATCGCTCGATGGTGGTGAGTGTGTATTCATCTCCATCTATGGTTTTCATGGTTGATTTTTCTTGTGGGCCCCATGTTAGCTCTAGGGTCCATTCTTTGCTCCTCTTGTATTACCTAGTATCATACTTTATCAAATAAAAAATACTAAAGATACCTTGAGCAATGCTATGATAGTCTTGAGCCATTATCCCACATGTATCCCATGATGGCTCTCATGGTGGTATATAAAGCACAACACCCATATAGAGCTTTGTAAATCAAGGAGGCTTTTGGGTAAAATGCCCTAGTGGAAGCAGGTCAACCATGACCCAACCCCTCAAACGAGTGAATCATTACCAAGCTATATGCTCCATCCTCTCTTGTGGGAGCATCACTCGATGGTGGTGAGTGTGGATTTATCCCCATGTGTGGTTTTATTTGGTTGATTTTCCTTGTGAGCCCCATGTTAGCTCTAGGGTCCATTATCTACTCCTATCGTAATGCTAAATCTCATACTTTTTCAAATAAAAATTTCTAAAAATACCTTGAGCAACACTATGAGAGTCTTGAGCCATTATCCCACATGTATCTCACAATGACCCTCATGGTGGTATATAAAGCACAACAACCACATAGAGCTTTTTAAATCAGGAAGCAAGCTTTGGGGTGAAATGCCCTAGTGGAATCAGGTCAACCATGACCCATCCCCTCAAATGATTGAATAATGACCAAGCTATATGCTCCATCCTCTCCTATGGGAGCATTTCTTTATGGTGGTGAGTGTGCATTTATACCCATGTGTATTTTTTATTGGTTGATTTTCTTGTGGGCTGCATGTTAGCTCTAGCATCCATTCTTTGCTCCTCTTATACTACCCAGTCTCATAATTTCTAAAATAAAAAATTCTAAAGATACCTTGAGAAATGTTGCAAGAGTCTTGAGATATTCTCCCCATGTGTGGTTTCTGTTGGTTAATTTCCCTTGTGGATCCCTTGTTAGCTCTAGGGTCCATTATTCTCTCCTCTTGTACTACCTAGTCTCATACTTTCTCAAATAAAAAATTCTATAAATACCTTGAGCAATGCTACGAGAGTATTAATCCATTATCCCACAATAGCCCTCATGGTGGTATATAAAGCACAACACCCACATAAAGCTTTGCAAATCAGGAAGTAAGCTTTTGGGTATAATACCCTAGTGAAAGCAGGCTAACCATGACCCAACCCCTCAAATGAGTGAATCATGGCCAAGCTATATGCCCAGTCTCATACTGTCTCATATAAAAAACACTATTATCGTAAGATTAATTCATATGATCTCACAATAATTCAAATATAATCTCATACAATAATGCACATACAACTTAGAATATTTTATTGAGAACATCTATTATAAGTAATGCATAGATTCAATGCTTGTTTGATACTCTATTACATGACTTTATCTTAAATATATACATACATGAAACACATTATATGCACATGGCTATTGAACTTTTCTCCCCTCAAACTCATGGTAGATCCAACTCTTCACATTTCCCTCTTTCATAATAAATATCACATAGTACATAAAGACAAATTCTATCATGATTGCACATAACTCTTTACTTATAAACATAACACCTTACTCATATAACTCACACTTACTAGCTTGACACATAACCTACATATAACTCAGATAAATCATGATTTAGTTGCCTTATTTTGAAATTTTGGGATAGATAGTGGTTACCATAGTGCATGTTAAATATCTTCTCATGGGAGGGTCAACATATTGATTCAAAAGGTAGACTTATGGATTTATGTTTAGGAGAGTCTGATCTATTTTATGTACCTTTGGTAAAGAGAATATAGCATGATTTAGTGGTGTATATGAGCATTCATTATGGTAGGGGATATATATCATCTCTAATGCCTTATTTTATTGACCCCTTAGTTCATATGATGGGGGGCTATTGAAATATTTGTAATTTGACTTTATTAGATACAGGTCAATAATGGTGAAGTACCTTTGGGTGCACTTTATGTAATCCTATAAGTAAGTGATATGAAATCCTTTGAGCATCTTGATGTAAGCCTATGGGAATCTTCATATAAGTCTATGGACTAGTTATATCTAAACATTTGGAAATATTAATGTCAACCTAATCATTCTTTTATGAAAGCATATGAGCATCTATATGTAAGTCTACGAGAATCTTCATTTAAGACTATGGGCACTCTCGTGTATTCACCCTCAATGGTATTGATTAATCCACCTTTATGGATAACCTTTTTTAAAGGATAATTTATAATTATTGTATTATAAGGTTAACCTCAATGTTAAGTTAATGCTAGCCTAAGGTTAACCTCTCATTAGGTTTTGTTATCACTATAAATACCTCTCAAAGAGCAATAATTTGTAGCATATTATGATATATAAAAATATTGTGGCAATGTCCATAGGAACCTATAGTGAAATCTCACTACAATGGGATAATATTGTTGGAAGGAGGAATTTTGAGTAGAATTGCCACCCAGAGCTAAAAAATATGAGAGGATTTGAAATTTTGTTGATCTATCAAGTAGTTGATGCTATAAAAATGCTAAAGATATTGACAAGAGAGAGACTTCATTGAAAGATAATAGCAAATTCCAAACTCCTTGTTTCACGAGGCCATGCAGATCAATCCGACTAAACAAACAAAAGCTCTAAGACTTTTTGATGGAATCTAAGATAGTCCTCACCATTGGCAAGAGTCCCCAAGTTTTTTCAATGAAAGCTAAAATGGATCTTCCTTTGGTAGGATTTTGTCACATAAAAAAGTTTCTAATGCACTCATAATTTTGGTGGGTGGGTTTAAAATCTAAACTTCAGTTCATATTTGATGGGGACCTCAATGACTATCTAACAAGGGCCCTTGGTAAAGAAAACTTAGGAACAAGGAAGGAATAAAAGAGACCCGAGTTGTTCTATCAAGGGATCAACAAGATAAGCTCCTATTTTCATTAAAAGGAGCTTAATACTTGGCAATATATGGAAACATAATTATCCTAGAGATTTCAAGTTTTCTATATTATAAAGGGTCCTAATCATGCTCAAGCTATTTTTTCTAATAATTGTACATACTAGTTATCTTTATCTTACCTTAGCCAAAATTATAAATAAGGGAAGGGTCAGATATTTTAGTGTTTTCCTATCATAGGCTATGTTTTTATGCTAGTCTAATACAATCAAAAGTTTTTGATTCCTCTTTGTTGAAATGTATGGAATATTTGTTATAGAAATTGCACTTTCAATATTTTTGCTTATGTTTCAATTGAAGTAATATCTATTAGGGATAGAGCTATTTAGTATTCCTCAATAAATTGGGTGTTATATATTAGGCTTAAGGCTATATGGTACGCTTCAACAATTAAGGTTCTATTTTTTAGGTTTTAAACTATTTGGCTTATTTCAATTGGAATGCTTGAAATATTAAATATCATGATTATTGTGCTTTTTATGCTTCTTGTGTAAGCTTTAATTGAGGAAAAATCTATTAGGATTTTCTTGTAGAAGATGGAATCTACTCATGCAACTAAAATTAATATTATTAGCTAAGTTTTGACCACCTTTAATCCAATCTTTCTAACCCTTCCCTCTCTCTCTTTTCTCTTTTTCTTTATTTAGTTTTCCACACAACACGAATTTCATGAGAATATGAACTTCTCTAGAGGTTGATTTATTTGAGTCATCCAATATTGACTTTAGTACAGGGTGCACATTCCATATCTAGGCAAATCAAAACATCAATATTTTTGGCATGTGTGGTGGTACCCAAACCCATAATTTCTTGATTAGAAGTTAGAAATTCAAGAAAATCCACGTGCATAAAATTATTTGACATGCTCACATATCTAGATGATCAAGATTATGGTGAATATCATGGTCTTATGAGCAGATAAAACATCCATTCACCTGGTGACTCCACTAATAAAAATAACCAAATATTAACAACTTCGTTGAAGGACATAACCCTAGAATTGCATGATTACAAGTAAAAGAACCCTCACAATTTGTTGAGTTATTAGCCTTTAAAAATATAGGAAAGCTAAATCTATTTCACATATCTAGACTTCCTATGTCCAAAGCCCCACATACCCATAACCTTCAACTAGATCCCCACCTAAAAACATGGCTAGATGCATATACTCAGGATGGAACAGTGTTGGACCCCTCAATATCCTAGATATCCATGAAATTCCTCAAGTCAATATAAAAGTTTTTTCCTCCTATGATGGTAGTGAAAAATAACCTATGAACATTGCTAAGATATAGCAACCTTAGCTACCATTAATAATATCAAATATGGATATGTAATGTTAAGGT
>JAQPPZ010013452.1:0-61893 GCA_028583015.1 Wollemia nobilis
TAAATATTAAAGCTTTTAATCTTTCAAGTAATGCCAGAGAATTATTATATAAATCTTCCCAATATTTAGAATATTACAATTATTAATATTTTATATAGAATATTTTGTAATAATTATTATATAAATTTTTTCAACTTCTTCCATGATTTTATTGTTTAAGGAACAATGATGTTTATCAGCATTTAGGTCACATGTAGCACTTCTTTATTTTGTGATGACTATTTCCACAACCTGTTATATGATTTGGAATTTTCAATAAGTTTTTGTTTGTGAATAGCTACAAAGCTACCTTGATCCATGGAAGCTATTGTTGGTTGCATGGTAAGTAAGATCTATAAAAGTTCCTTCATATACAGGATGCACTCTAAAAATATGTCTTACAAGGATATATAATCTCCTTATTTTTAGTAAGCAAAAATGGGGAAAAAGAAAATGGTCATCTATTTTTTCATATTCTAAACGTAATCATTTTCAATACTGCAATAATTTTAATGAGTGAGTTGTAGTTCAACTCTTTGAATACCAAGATCTATGATGAATACATTATGGCATCTTGGCTTGTAAGTTGGAACACTCAAGACAAAGAACCAAATTATATTCATGTGCACGTCTATAATGTGATTTCTACTTATGTTTTATTGTTAATTGTATTTTTTGTATTTGTGTGATGTTAGATAGGGGTAAATCATGTTGTTACTATTATAACCCTTATCTAGTCTCGATAAACATGATCAAGAGTGAAGGAGATCCCCGTGGCTTGGGGTTAGTACCCTTGTCATCAAGCGGACTCAAGTCAAACTACTACCTTTACCCCAATTGAACATGTTGGATATTTGAACCTACGTCTCCTCTTAGTAAATACCCAATGTTTTACTAGTGCACTAGCTAGATATCTTCTTAGTAAATACCCAACATTTTACTAGTGCACTAGCACTTGCGACTATGCGAAAGCTAATTTAAGCTCGTAGTTGTTAGGAATAAGAATTCTTGAAATAGATTGATGTATGTCAGTTGGCTTTTTTTATATAGCATTTTCAAAACTATTTTAATGCACTCGTTCTAGTTCACTCCTAATACCAAGATCCTTAATAAATACTTGGGGTTCTCACAATTACTCAGTTACATGCTCTTTATCCATAGAGACAAATATTCAATGTCTACACACCTGCATTGGAGGTGTTCTCAATTTCACCAAGCTTATATGAAAAAGAAGAATTGAAAAGTGAATGTGATGGTTGTAATCCGTGTTGCATTTTATATTGAAATGAAAAAGAGAGCAACACCTCAGTGCAAACCATGAAATAACCATAAATATTTCCTTTGAGAATGATTTTTGAAGAATTTTAAGTGTGTTGCAGTGGAAACCCATGCATTTAATTTGACAACATGCTTGTTCTGCAAATTGGCAAACTTAAAAATATCTCTCACCTCAATATCTATTTCTGGACTGATTGATTCCATTAGAATCTATTTCTATTTAATGTTTATTTATATATGACACACCTCATACTTTCGTGTTAATTTACCTTTCATTTTATTTTCATTTGTGATACTAGTCCTTGGTGTTTGTTCTTTAAATCCGGGTTACTTTCTTTAAATTTTTCTTTTATAATACATTTTAATAATAATAAATAATTTGTTTCATAAATTTAAGTATGATTTTTTTGTACTTTGCAAATAGTTGATCTTGGATTTAACTTCCATTTTTCTTTTAACTTGTTACAAAAATGTTTTATTTTTAAATATTTATTCTTTCATTTAAATATTATATGTTTTGAATAAACTTGTTTCTATATTATTATAAATTAATAACTTAAAAAATAAGGTTTTCAAGCCATACACCTTAAAATACAAATAAATCTTAATAATTTGAATACATCAAATATCAATAAAATGAGTTTAAGATTTAATCTTGTGTAATAAAATGTCTCAAATCTAATATTTCTCTTACATAAGTTTGTTTATAATTTTATTATCCTAGTGTATATTTAAAGCTTAAAACAATAAATCTCAAATTTCATTTGAATAACAAAGGAAGTAATTCTTCCATTAATTTAGACCATAAAGGAAACTTTCTTTATTTTTCAAAGGAAGTAAAATTATGTTAAAGTTGTTAGGTACCTAAGATTAGTATTTAATATTATAATAGATGTAATTATCCCACATGTATGGATAAGTGGGAGTTGCAGGTAGTTAGGCATTATAAATATCGGCAAAGACTCATAGACGGGACATGAAGAAGAAGAATATTGTATGTATTTCAAATTGAGATATTATAAGGAGTGGCTTCCTTCCAATAAAGAGCATTGTGATTTTCTAGCATACATGTGAATTTTTTAGCAAGGATGTAGTTGTTGTTGTCCATATGGTATGAAGATTTTTGTTTCCTACCATTTGACCCAACCCCCATGGGCACTTCTCAAGTAATTGGTTTCTAGGATTGATCACTCATGGATCAAGTAATTGGTTTCTAGGATCTAGCAATTTTATTTTAGAACTTGATTTTCTTCTTTACTAATTATTAGATTTAGCAATACCTTCCAAAATTGAATGGAATCAACACATTACCCAAATAAATAATAGATAATCATAATGCAATATGAAGGGTGTTTGTAGACAACAAATAAATTTGACTAAAGAAAGAATAAGCTCTTCAATAAATAAGAAAATGTTTAGTTCCAAGGGGTATAAATACCCAAGTTACATATGACCTTAGGTTAAGGTTAAAGAATCACCCTTAAGTTTTATCAATAAAATATTATAATAAATATCTTTGTGTAAGGTTTACAAAGACCCATATAGCTATATAAAATATAATACAATAGTCAAGCATTGCCTCAATTGAAGTTACACCACAAATTTCAACACCTCCTTAAGATAATTAAAGGATGTAGAGAGAAAACCTTAGTAATAATCCCCCTTAAGGGTCACTTTCCTACTCTAAGTCACTCATGCAATCACATAAAAAGAATGGATGGCATGACCTTGGTCAAGATATGTATTGTTTTCTTGGTTAATTGTACATAGACTAGATCAAGCTTCCCATAGATATGAAGTCATCAAATATAGTATATCTAAAGCTCGATGTGCTTGATCTATTGATGAATTATATATTTATGGGCATGCTTGATAGAGCTATGATTATCACAATGGAGGGTTATTAAAAACCATAATGGAATACCCAACTACTCCAAATCATGAGTATCCATCAAAGATATTTTGGGGTATTATTAGTAGAAAAATATTTAGCTTTCATATAAGACTAAAATATAGTGGACTAGTGTCTACAAAGCTACGAGTTTGATCCAAAACTAAAAGAAAAGATAAATCTAATGGTGGAGCATTGTTGGTCCAAATCATCAACCCCTAATATATTGAAGGATCCACTTGAACATTGTTCAATCTCTCATGGTGTGTCCATATATACCTATAATAATAGCTAATAGTAAATCCAATATCCAATCGAGTATGGGTGAGATAGAGAAGTCCCTAACAAAATATCAATACAAGGTGGCATCCAACAAAGGGGTGGTACAATCTACCTAAATATTCAAACAAGAAGCAAAGGGGATCTAAGGACATTTTTAGTCCTCCATATAAAACAACTATAAAAAATCTGAGGTATACTAGAACTAGGTAATATTGATGATAGAGGATAATTGATCAATATAAATCCCTAAGAAATAATGAAGGAGGCCTGAATATGGCATCTCCAACATATAGTTAATACATAACTTCATCTCTTGGATCAATGATATTGAGATCTTTGTGATGAGAAGATCATCAACATACAACATAATCACCAAAATCTTACCGTCTTGATGCTTAATCTAAATATTCTTTTTTGTCATGTATTATCAAATCCCATAATAAGAAATAAATAAATAATATTATCATACTAAAAAGAGTCTATTTAATCTCATACAAAGACTTCTTCAGCCTAGTTGAGCCCATCAAACTCAAAACTAGTTGATTATCTCATATAAATCTTCTCTTCAACATCTTCATGAAGATAAACTCTTTACCTCCATATGATATATCCCCTCTCCATAAGAAACAATAATAGAGAGAATCATTTGAAGAGATTCTCAATGTAATTGGGGCAAACGTCTATGAATATTCAAATCCCTCATTTATAGATAATCCCTTAGCAAGAAGGTAAACCTTGTGTTTCTCCACTTAACAATCATAACTATACTATAGACTAATTTACATCCAATAATAGTATTTTCTTTAGGAAGAGAAACAAACTCTCATATTTGATTCTTCATTAATGGCTTATACTCAACAAGCATAGTATCATCCCACTAAAGAAAACTATATACCTAAGAATAAGGGAAGAGATCTACAAGATCATCAACTTTTGATATGAAGGCCTAAGATGGAACCCTTCAATATCAGTCTTGTGAGTGAATGGGGCTAAGCATTATAAAGGAGGATCGAGGCTCACTTGGGCATCAAGAAATTAATTGAAGGTTATGGCATGTCCTATATAGAAGTAGCACCTAAATCCAATGTTTAAGTATCAATTCCAATATTACTATTCACATCAACATCTAATACTATTGCATAAGATATGGAAGGATTAATCTCATTAGTTGCAAGATTTGCAACTAAAATAAGTGATTGAGAAGGGTCTAGAAGAGAGGGAGTGATATTAGCAGAACCCACTAATTAACTCATATTGATAGACTAATAAATTGAAATAATTAGAATATAACCAATGATAATCTAAGAGGGAGCAATAAAAAGTGTTAGAGGAGACTCATGGAGAGAATCGTTGAAAAAAAGGATACAAAATAATATGGAAATACGGATGAAGCTCCTCATCAAAGATCACATCCCTCCAAATAATGATAGTCCATATTATAATATCATATAATCAATAAGACTTGGAGGTATTATAATACCCTATAATAATACAATGATGGTTGTTGGAATTTATCTTATTCTATGTATCTTTGGGAATAGGATCTCATATACTGGATCTAAAGATACAAAAAATGGAAACATTGAGCTTGTTGCTTATCAATCTCTCAAGAGGAGTTATTCCTTAAATTTTAGGATTTATTACATCATAGACCATGTGAAAAGTGGTATAACCACTCCTCACAAGGTACATGTGTGTGATATAGGATAAGATAGTTGAAATTTAGTTTGAGGGTTTATTATACCTAAATTAGGCATCTTATGTACTTAAATACCCTTAAATACTATAATATAGTTATTCAAAGCATTAATATCTAACATGTGGTATCACGGTAGGTAGAAGGAATATAGAATCCTTCTTCTAATCCTCCTCTAGATTCAACACAGAGATAGCCAAGTGCACTCTATTTGAGAAAGAAAATTTTCAAGGTTGAGATAATAATTCTCAAGGGTGAAATTACCCTACATAAAATTATGACTATGAAGGGAAATTCCATGGCACATTCAAAGAAATTCCAAGGTGAAAAAACCCTATCAAATGAAAATCCTAAAATTAAACAACCAGTTCAAATAGAGGTAAGGGAGGAAGCCATTTGTAGCTCCTCAAAAGGTTACAAGAAAATGAAACTATAAAAGTTCCTTAATATTGCAAAATAAGTAAGTCATTTGAATCTCCTCTTGTTAAAAATTAAAGAGAAGTATTTTGAAAAGAATCAAAAAGTTTGAAGGGAATTAAAATAGTCTATTAAATCCTTTTTCAAATGCATTAGAAAATATCTTTTTTTGAATGAAATTTGAAAATAGTCAATTGAAGCCTTCTTGAAAGGAATTGGAAAAGAAGTTTTTGAAAGAAATTGAAATGGTCCATTTAAGTTATTTGTAAGCATTACAAGTGAATTCTTAAAAGAGTGTATGAAATTTTTAAAAGTGCCTTAGAATTTGGAACCGAGAGAAAAAGAATGAAAGAGAAAAATAGATAGTGTTTTTGGCCAAAGTTTGGGTAATAAAAAATTTAAGAGAAAGAAAGAAGCAAATCATTAAGTCAAGGAATGAAAGGCAGGTTACACTAGAATAGTCAAATAGACAAAAGTCTCTCAAATCTCATGAGAAACATCACCAAAGCATCCTAAGTCTGACTAAATAGTATTAATAAATCCAAAGGATAATAATTTCAGCATTATTAAAACAAGCAAAATATTAAGCAACAATTAAAAGAACATGAAAGGAGTGCTTACCTATATTTTAAAAAGTGACAAGCAAAATGATGAAACAAAAATAACCTCATGAATTTTAGGCATACAACCCATGCATTAATATCCTCAAGGTGAAGGATATAAAGCAAAATAAATTGAGTGAAGACACAATATGTTGCAAGAGAGAAGATCCTTGTATTCATTAAAAAACATGGACAAAATATCCTAAGTGAAAATGGAAATAGATTTCTATGAAGAGATCACAAAGAGAGCACATACATGGGATATCTAGACATCATTAATTTATTTGTGAAAGGATATCTAAACCAATAGAGGTTTACATAAAAAGGTGCATGAGAAAGTCTGTGCAGAAAGGTGAATGAGCAAGTTTGAGTAGAAAGGTGAACAAGTTGGTCTGAGCAAAAATGCACACGAATGGACCTAAGAAATCATGATAAAACTAATAGAACAAAGAAGAAGACAATAGTTTTTATATCCAAAAATAATTCATGCTTTAGTAAAATTTTATCATGGCTAGTGGAGCACTAAATTTTTTATTTCCATATTTTCAAGTATTGAGGGAAAACAATTATGTTGCCTAGAAGACCAAACTCATGATATAGCTTGAATTTCAGGAATTTTGGAATGTAGTATATGGAATCACTACCCATCCTACTATAGAAGGATAATATAAAATAAATTTTGATAAGGTAGAAAAAATGTAAGACTCATCATCATGTTCAGAATAGCAGACAGGTCCAAGCATACATTAGATATGATACCATACCAAGGACACATGAGAGAAGTTGAATATGATATTTGAATCCAAGAATCAAAATTAGATTCTATTCCTCTAAAGTCAACTCCATTATCTAAAAATGAAGAGTGGAGAAAATTTGGAATCATTCATGAGGAGAGTAGCATAATTATGAGCATCATTACAAGCTCTAGGAACTTAGGTATTTGATGAAATGCTAGTTCCTATTATTTTTAGATAACTCCCATCCAAGTACAAAGTTTTTGTGACTACATTAAATATTACTAAGCAAAAACTAAGCATTGAGAAGCTAGTGAATCTACTTTAAAAAGTAGAGGCCTCACATATTGTATAAGAATAACAACTACATACAAGCAAAATAAAAACAACCCAAAAAGAACCCCCCAAAAAAAAAAAAAAAAAAAAAAAAAAAAACCCCAAAAAAAACACAAAAAAAAAAAAAAAAAAAAAAAAAAAAAAAAAACACAAAAAAAAAAAACAAAAACCCCCAAAAAAAAAAACAAAAAAACAAAAAAAAAAAAAAACAAAAAAAAAAAAAAAAAAAAAAAAAAAAAAAAAAAAAAAAAAAAAAAAAAAAAAAAAAAAAAAAAAAAAAAAAAAAAAAAAAAAAAAAAAAAAAAAAAAAAAAAAAAAAAAACATAGGAGGTAACATGACCTAAATATAAAAGGAATCATTACAAGCATGAACTATGGGACACCTATAAGGACAAGAGTTTCAATACATTATGGGATGAATATGGTAATTTCAAAGTCAACTCATTTTCTACTCACTTTCCTAAATATAGAGAAAAGCATATGTAAGATGAATGACCTATTATGAAGATAGCATTAAAACTTCATGGAATAGCCTGTAAACTAGATCTTGTTGAAATAAGTTATCTATATTTGTGACTCAAACAAGAGATCCATACATCATCATCAAATCCCAATATCTCATAAGACTATTACTAAGAAGTGTACTAGCACTACAAGCAATCAAGATACTAAATGATAAGATGCATTGTGATATCATCAAGAACAACAACATAGTTTGTGATAAAGACAAATTTTCTAGGCAGTGACAATAACTATTGGGGCCTAATGGTTCTACTCTAAATACCATAAAAAAATTGATAGGTTGCTACATTCTAGTTCAAGGAAAAACTATGGTGGCTATGGGATCATTCAAAATACTAAAATAAGTGCTATGAATTGCTACAAATTGCATTCGAAATATAAATACCATTTATCATATCATATAACTTATGATAAAAGGGTAACTTTGAAATAATATAATATTTGAACACAATGAAAACCTAAGTAAGGGAAAGTAGCAAAGGAAGTCATAAAGAACTTTCATTCCTCCATATGCAAGACAAAAATCAGCAAACAATCAATTCAACAAGCGATGTTGGATGTATGGTAACACATGCTTCACTTGAAGATATTGAGGAAACACACTTAGAGCATTGAATAAATATTTTATAATAAATTTATTTGGAGAGCATTATTGATAGAATATCACACTCCTAAGTATCTGAGTTGTAAGTATACATTAAGGAGGATTTCTCTCTAAATTCCTACATCATCCTAGATATTATTCTTTAGTCATAAGAAAAATAGATCTTTTGACTATGATGTAAAATGGGGATATGTTAGGAGTTATTACATCATAGACCATGTGATAAGTCAAGTGGTATAACCACCCCTCACAAGGTACATGCATGTGATATAGGACAAGATAGTTGTAAGGTTGTTTGAGGGTTTTTTATACCTAAATTAGGCATCCTATGTACTTAAATACCCTTCACTACCATAATACAATTATTTGAAGCACCAAGATCTAACATAAAATGACCTAAGTTATATTTTTATTGATAATATGAGTTTTACAAGTCACTACCTCAACCTAGAACTTGGGCTCCATCTACTTGGCATGCAATATACATCTCTCCATCTCCATGATAACATTGTTCTTTTGCTTAGATGCCCCATTCTATTCTAGGCAAAAATGAATAGTCCTTTGAAAATAAATGTCACTAAGATCCAAAAAGGACACCAAATTACATGTTGTCACACTAGTGATATTAATCAAAAGAAAAATGAGAAGTGTGATTTGAAGTCCATAAAGGCCTATGCAATAGTCATACTTATTATTTGGGATCCACGACAACAAATACAAGAGAACTTGTTCCAAGAATAGATATTGCATGTGATACAAGGGACTTGAACATTATTTGTGAAGACAAAGAGTGGGCAAAAAGTATGTGTGGCAATAGAATTGTAATGATATCAATAATAGTGATAGAGATATTGGTATAGATTTTTTGATAGGGTACAATGATACATATTAAAAAAAAGGTAAAGAAAAAAACAAAAATATGAAGACTTAAAACGATTAGGTAATAATGAATTAGGGATAGGAAAATAGTAAAGGTTAGAGAAATGTAAGTAAGAGTGGATGGCATATAGTGTAACAACATTGGATCTCACAGAGTGATGTGATATCAAATCAATTACATGACACTTAATAGACCAACCATTATCACCTACAACTACAAATTTATTTAGCTCATGGTATTTACTTTAATCATTCCAAGGATTCAAACAATTAGTAATCCAATAGATGATTCTACTCTACAGAATTGAGAACTTAGAAGGACTACTTCCATTGGGTGTGGATTTGATGTGATGATGAAATGGAATGTGAGTGGAATTTTATTATAAGTGGAAAATGATTTTTGTGAAAAGTGAAATGTGATGAATGAGTGATTTTCATAAAGTGAAAAAAGTGAATGACATGTTAATGGAATGGAAATGAATAGAAGTAGAGGATATGTTATGTTGTCATACCTTCTAGATGGTATGTTTTTTTTTTGACACCTATCCTTTACCTTTTTATCCTTACAGTGCTAGAGGCATCACCTCACTGGCAGCTACTTTTTCTAGTATCTTTGCCTACTTTCCAAGTGTCTTTTGGTCATCTAGGGGCCTTAGACTCATGTCTTCTATTGGGATATCCACATCATGAGTCCCTTATCCTTCTTGATATTCTTATTCTCCATAAAATACTTTCTTTTTTTTCTCAAGCACTATGTAGACTTCTACCCATACTTCTTATCGGGGACTCTTAAGTTGACAAACTTGTTCTTGTATCTTCTTTAGCTGATATACCTTTTTGTAGGAGGGATATTCATATATCCTAGCTATTCCTTGAATTTTTTATTACAAAAAATCCATTCTATTTAGAAATTCAAACACTTGAGCTTCTTTTAGAGGATCTTGTCATTGATCTATCTCTAACTCATCATTAGCAGCAAATTCTATCTAATATTGGATGTCTTCTTTTGTTAGAAGTTGTATTTTTTCATCCTAAAAGCTAAGGAATCCTAGTACTTAAACCTCCCACATAGAATCTATGATTCTATCAACCCTATTTTACAGTATTTTTATCATCTCTCTTCCTTCTTGGATTCTTTGGTGCCTTTCTATCACAGTTTGGGAGATGTTCCTTACTCCATTCCATGATTCACTAGGGATGGCTCTAGTTGTGGGCTCAAATCTTCTCTCTGATATTTTCATTGATATTTTAGCTTGTTAATTTATGAAACTAGTTCCACTTTGGGATTGCTCAAAATATTCCTTTGCTTCTCGTAGGGCTTGTCCACAATAGTTGAGGTAGTCCACAATAGTGTAGGCTTTGAGATCATGTTCAAGAATGTTTTTCTAGCTATCTCTTCTCAATTGCCTGAGAGTTTCCTTAGAGAAGTTAGAAGCTTTGGCCTTTTTATTTTCAACCTACAATTGTTTTTGCAAGTCCTAAATCTACTCTATCAATGTCTTATTTAACTCTTGAAATTTTTTAGCCTAATATTTTGCATATGCTATATTTATGAATTTCTTATTCTATTTTTAGATTTTGATCTACAAAGCTTTGTGCACATTTAATTCCATCTTTGACATTGCTTATAGCTATTTGACCCTTTCTTCCAATAGTTAACACCTTTATCTTAGCTTATCTTCTTACAGATATATTGTACTAATATGAACTTGGGTATTCCATAGAGAATATTCTAATGGCAACTGAGAAATGTCCACCATTTGGTTTTCCACATGATAGTCATCAGGTGTCATTTTGACCTTTTTTTTTCTTACCTTTGGCTTAGTCATGACCCTCATATACTGATAGGTGGTAGTATCTACTACAGTTATCTCTCTAGGAATGGTAAATTATCCTACCTACCTAGGAGTGTTTGTTCTCCATCATTCTTGAGTATTAGATCTCATCTCTTTAAGATTGTTGATAGTGGTTGTGGTTGGGTGGTTGGGTGGTGGTAGCATGGTGAGAAAGAACTATAAAAGAGAAAATAGAGATGGAGTTTTATGTATGGGATTTGTGGTAATTATTGAAGGTATTTGAATTAATGGAGTGGATGTGGTAAATAAAATAACTTTTGATGTCAAAATATTTTGAATATTTGTCTCTTGTGTAGAGCTTAGTGGTGGTGTAGAAAGGGGAGGGATAATATTGGGGATATATGAAGAAGAAAGAGAACTAGTAGGGTTTGAAGAATGAATACATGTTTCAACTACTAAGGTTTTTTTGGTAGTTGATTCAATTAGCACCTCAATTATTGCTTTTGTTGATGCTTTAGTTGTTGGGGGTGACTCTTGAGTTGCGTATTTCTTTCTTACTCTCTTTTATGGTTCTTGAGATGGGTTAGCTTTTTTCCTAGTCACTTTCTGAGGAGTCGAAGAAGTAGCCCCAATTTCATACAATTATTGCACATAAGACTACAAATTTGTATCAAATCCTTCATCATAATTGATGGGTTGGATTTATGTATGTGAGTTATCAGTTGGTTTTTCTTATTCTTGAGGCTTTTGAGGATATGTCTACCCTACAAAAAACTTAGGTGTTGTTCTAATAGTAATATCTAAGGTAGACCTCTGACTCCTTTTCTTCTTTATTTCTAGGGTAAGGTAATTGGAGAAATGTGTGCTTAAGGATAAATTTTTGGATATCTATTGTACCTTTATGATATCTTGAGGGCTAGTAGATGTTTTTCCTAAACCTCCTCTAGTGTATCCTATTTCCTATATTTTGATATCCTTTGGAATAAAATTATTGTTGTAACTCTCTTGGGATGAAAACCACAACCTGTGGCTCAAGCAGAGGACTTTCTCTTGTAACTACTTGCTTCTCTAAGAGGGTTGTAGTGCTATCAATGGTTGGTATTTCTTCAAGTATTTGCACTTCTTCTTCAATAGGGACCTCTTTGGAGGTAACGTGTTCAATTACAACTGCTTCCTCTATTTTTGGCTCCTTATCCCTTATTTTCTTGCCTTGTTCACCAGAGACTATGGATTTTGCTTACCCATTTTTTAAGTTCCATGTATGTACTTTCTCATCATATCTCTATGAAAATTCTCTATCCATTGATATCAATATTTGGATTTAAGGTGGTCTCGCTCAATCCTGAATATCCACCATTCTACAACCTTGGGTTCATACCATTTTATCTTCTTTATCAATGAATCTAATTTATTTACGGTCAATGCATGTTCTATGTTTTCCTCTAGATTGTAGTTAACTTCTTTCTCATACCAATCTCTCCATGGAGGTAAATTTAGCATTTTATTGATATTCTAGTTGAGCTTATTATTCTCATGATTATTCCTCAATCACTCTACTTTGGGCCTACTAGTTTTCTTGAACATAGGCGACTTACTTGTATTTAGGATATTTAATTTGTCTTTGAATTTGTCAATAGGATCATACTTCCATCTTTTGGGTAGCGATCATAACTCTAAATTTTTTAGTCTGAGAAAAAAATCTTCCTCTTGGCCTTTTATGATTACTGTAATTGGCTCGTAAGTAAAGGGATATTCACATATTCCCTTCTTATTGATTCCAATGCCAAATGTAGTATTAATGGTGTCAGTTTGTCTACAAAAATCCATAGTGAAGAGTGTATATGTGACATAATAAGGCAAAAAAAAAAGGTTTCCCTATGAAACTATATAGCCTTATCATTATACCTTCTATTAGGAAAAACCATTCTCCTTCTTCATAATGATGATTTTACAAGAGGGTTCTTCCTTGTACAAAAAAAGAGGGAAATTCTCCATATATAATCTTCAATGCTGGCCCTAGGAATTATCTATTGAAATGGTAATAAGGTTGACTTCCTCAACAAGTTGGTCTAGTCTACTACTGCCAAATTATTTCCTTTACTATCCATTTTTTTCAGGCCATTCCAAGGTATACTATCCATGGTGTGGAATAGGAACAACCATGTGATGTGCGAGCAATAGCGCAATGTGCCATGTGGAGAAATTTGCAAGTAAGTTTTTTATGTATTTTATCACACAAGTACTGATCCTAGTCAAAAAAGAGAGGAGTGTTTGACTGGTCTAAGTGGGATTGGTCATACTAATAAGGATTCAAAATGACATATGCCATGGCAATTTGGTAGTCATATACCTCCTTGTCAGTAGGCAAGCCAAAAATTATAGCCAACATGGAAAACAACTCTAGGTTTTTGAATTCTAAATTTTTAATGAGATTTTTTGGGAGCTTATCTATAGCTAGGTAATTATTTAGTTGTAAATGGAGCCAAATTTTGAAATATTTGCCTCTTTCAACATGCTTCTTTAGATCATAAAATTTAGTTTGTTGCTCAATATTAAAGGGTTTAGGGTATTTTTTAGGCTTGAATCCTATAGAAAATGCATCTATGAAACTTTATGGGGTAAGCAGGGTTATGCAGAGGGGCAAATTTCTCAATTTAGCATGAATATTCAGATTTTCACAATTTTAATTTTGTGAATTTCGGGACCATAGAGGTCAGCCCATTCGCCCAAAACATTCGGGATCAAATTTTTTTAGGGTAAATTCACCCCATTATCATAAGGTTTCTAGCCTAATTTTCACCATAAATTTATTAAAAAAATATCCCACCCAATTCACCCCTTGTACCCCATTATATATAGCTAACCCTAATAGCTACTCTCATACAATTACAACATTAATTTTTTTGGATAGCGAGCGATACAAAGCAGATGACTAACACAACACGACTGATAGAAGGTGACTAGCAAAATATGACTGGTAGAAGGTGACTGACTAAATGTGACTAACAAAAGGTGACTAGCATAAGGCAACTAGCAGAAGGTGATTGGCAGAAGGTGACTGGCAGAAGGTGACTGGCATAAGGTGACTGGCAGAAGGTGACTAGCAAAATGTGACTAGAAAAATGTGATTGCTAGAAGGCGAATAGAAGAAGGTGACTAGCAAAATGCTACTGGTAGAAGGTGACTAGAAAAAAGCAACTACCATTAGGCCACTGGCATAAGGCAACTGGAAAAATATGATTAGCATAAGGCAACTAGAAGAAGGCAACTGGTAGAAAGTGATTGGTACAAGGCAACTGGCATAAGATGACTGGAATAAGGTGACTAGCATAAGGCAATTGGCAAAATGTGACTGGATTAAGGTGAGATTAAGGCGACTGATAGTAACTGAATAAAATATAGTGATTGCCATTTACCGATAAGTTTCTTTTACCATTAATTTTTATTCTTTAAAATTTTGTTCATGGACACTCAATAAGGATATTTTCCTATTTATTTGGGCATCAATATCAAGACTACTTGGGATAGATATTATGCTGTCTCTAGAAGTAGTTCTCTTTTTTACCAATTATTTTCATCTTTAAAAATGATGTTCATTGTTCATGTTACTCTTTTGTTCATATAGGAAAAATATCACCTGCTGGTAGTAGAAAGAAGGGAGGCAAGTCTTTCGATAAAATGAGTATCCTCAAATACTTTCATAATATTTTGAAATCCAATCAGTCATCAACATATGCACAAACTGAAGGTATGAATGCATTTACTTACTAACCAGTTAATTTTTGTACATTGCTAATTTTATATATAATGTCTTCATTCATAAAGAAGTGTGCTTTTTGGTTGATGGTGTTTTCCATGGTTAAACTATTTTTAATAGAATGTATGCTTTTAAATACCAATAATTATAATGACCCTACTATTGACACTAGTATTATCTCTACAAAAAACATTGTTGACCCTAATATGCCTCCACTTCCACATATCCACGTTAATGAAAATTCCATAGATGAAAATATTCTTAATCAAATGGAACAACAACATGAAGAGATTCCTGAATCTAACATGCCAAGTGGAAAAGTAAATAATAGTTCTTATGCAGTCCCTAATTCCAAATAATCTTCTTCTAAAAAACATAAATGTGTAAGGTTATCTAGGTAGACAATTAATATATCATTTTAGCCTGATTGGATATCAAAATTTCCATTTATTGATCCAGTGCTTCCAGAGAATAGTAGTGAGGAAATAACATAATTGATATGCATAATTTGTAGTTGGAAACACAAAAAGGATCATATATTGCAAGTTAAGAAAGATACAGTAGAAAAAATTGTGGAAAGGTTTATATCAAAACAAAAGGTGATCGACCAATACCAAAAAATTATAGGTAGAAGGATGCATCAGAGTGTGAAAATATAAGATATGCACAATAATATGATAAATAAATGAAACAAATGTAAATTTTGGTTGAAAAAGGTGCAACGATTCAAGCCCAATTTTGAAAAATGAATAAGTTAACTTTAGATTCAAAAATTTTGCAATTTGTTGTTGTATTCACTATTCTTAAAAAGGGTAGACCTATGTCTGATTTCATTGATTATAAATCTCTATTTCAACTAGGTTATATGTAGAACTTACCCAGAGCCCATTGGTCAGATTGAAGTGGTTGGAAAATGGCAAAATGTCTCTCATTGGTTGAGTAGGATGACCTCAAAGAGAGTAAAAAAGGCCAAATTCATTTCACTTTCAATTTATGAGGTGAATATTGTTGACAACACATATTGAATTTGCATGCATGTTTACACATTGGAAAATCATTTAAGGCAACCTCATTTAGTTGGAGTACGCAAGATGGTGGAAAACTACAATGTAGAAAATGTTTACAATGTTGTTGTAACTACTTTAAAGGAAGTAGTAGGAATGAATGAAATGGAAATAGCCACTAAGTTAATATGTGTCAGAGCTGATGGTGCTGCTATAATGCAATGACACAGGAATGGTCTTTGTGTTAGACTACAAACATATGTTGTCACATATTTTATCCTTATTCATTTCATGGCTCATAGAATAAATCTTGCATACAAAATTATGGACATTTACAAATGTTGCAAGAGTGGAAGAGCTTATCTATGAAATTCATGATTATTTTTTGCGTAGTCCAAAAATATTTTTAGAGTTTCAAAATTTTGCACTAGGAGTTACTAAAGGTAAAAAATTGTTAAAATATGTAGATACTAGGTGGATTTTGATGTATCAACCGACATTTAGAGTTTTCAAAGAATATCAATCCTTGATAGGGTTTATGTATGCAAATTGTAGGATAGTTGATAAGGATAAATATTTACTATTTCGAATGAGTGACTTTGAAACACTTCTCACATTGTGTGGTATTCTTCTAGTGTTAGACAAAATGAATACTTCAATCAAAATTGCACAAGAAAGATCGATTTATATTGTAGATTTCATTAGGGAGATAAAACAAATTTACATGTATATTGATATGATGTTCGCATCTAGTCAAAGTTTTATGGATACCATGTTTGAGAGTTAGAGAGCATTAACAAACATGAATTATCCTCAAAACTTTTTGAAGTTCAATATAAACAATAATCTATGTATTAATATCCATGGAAAGGAAATACCTTTATATTGTTTTGGTTAGCGAATGGATATAGCTACAAATGAAGTTGAGAAAATGCTCATAACCTACAATATATTTCATGTAGTTGTACATGATACAAAAATTAAACTAAAAAATAGCAGAATCATTGACAAAAGAAATAAGAGACCATTTTCAAAGAGATGAATTGCTTGAGGCTACGGGTGTGGTTAATTCGATGTTTCAGGATCCTTGTAATGAATACCAAAATATAAATGGTTTTTTTCTCAAATACATGGGCATTCTTGCTAGTCATTTCAATAAACGTGTGGTAGTCAATGGTATTGAAATCAATGGTATTCTCAACAGAGATCTTTTGACAAAACAATCAAACTATTTTGGAACAACAATGTCTACTCAAGTTTCACAACTCTTTAACCATCATGAAATAGGTTTTATTTCACATTTGTGGAGAAGATTACATCCTAGTAGTATCTTACAACATACTATGAGTGAATATTTTCATTTATACGAATTATGTCAAATGATGATTTTAGGATCTGTGGAAGATGAAAGAGTATTCAATGCATTATCATATGTAAAATTTAAAGTTCAAAATAGGTTGGACAAAAATTTGGAAAATTTTTTGAGAGTATATGTTTCAACCTATGAGGTGGAGAAGTTTCCTTATGAAAGAGCTTTGTCATGTTGGAAATCTATGGCAGAGAGAAGAGGTGTAACAAATACTGAGGATGATGGTAACACTGATCAGATTGTGATGATAAAAATTTTGGGTATGAGTGCAGATGATTTTGTACAATCTAAAAAGAGTTTATTCTAGCTTACAAAATTATGATGCAAGGATGCTTTCATTTGGTTTGATTTCACATATTATCATTTTATTTGATTCCACATATTAGAATGAAAGGATGCTTTCATTTGATTTTATTTTATTGCAGCATTATAATGAAAGGAATATTGAGATAAATTATAATTTGATACATGTAATTTTTATGTCATTAATCATATAATATGATATTAGAAATGCCATAGGATACTCTGTATAATTTTAATGTCATTAATCATATAATATGATATTATAAATACGATTGGATACTCTGTATAATTTTGATGTCATTAATCATATAATATGATATTAGAAATGCCATTGGATACTTTGTATAATTTTGATGTCATTAATCATATAATATGATATTATAAATGCCATTGGATACTCTATATCATTATGTATATTTGAATGAAATTGGAATATTTGATTATGCATATGTTTATTAGAACACTACATTATATTTTATATCATAAATGTGTTAGTGGATATTTTGTATATCATTTTACATAAGCAAAGTAAATATTTGTGTTGTATTTCCAGTAATTTCAAATTATTTTGTAAAACATAAAAGAACATTTTTTTGCATCCACATAATTCAAAATTACTTAATGCATCAACACAAATAATCAAAATAAAACAATATTTAAAACAAAATTTCAAAAATATAATACAAATATTTTGGAAATTGTCTCTTTCATTGATTTCAAAAATATACCATTCTTTTACAATTAACAAAAAAGATATGCAACATTTTTTGTTTCTCCTAAAATAAAAAACAACAAACTTCTATTCTTTTTGCATGGTGGTTGAAGTTCCAGCTACACCTATCTCAATATCCTTGACTTCCAATGCACCATCCCTAACCAAACTTTCAGCTGTAGTTTTGATCCTCGATAAAAGTAAACCTTCTTCCTTCACTAGATCTTCTTTAAAAGGTGTATTCAACCCTTTATCATTTTCTTTCAATACAACCTCCACATCCAGGTCCCTATCTTTGATAAACTTCTTCAACCAATTATTTTCTTTAATAGTGTGTTGTAGCCTTTCTTCACTTCAATAGCATTATTAATTCTAATTTTTGTAGGTTTGATCAACGTTTTCATGGCACCGGCTTGTTGCTTTAAGTGCTGAAAATTAGGCTGCAAAATACAATTGAAAAAGGTTAATATTAATAATAAAACATTTTTAAGAAAAACATAATTTTTTAGTTAGATGTAAAACTTACATCAGCTATAAGTCTTGCAGTTTCTGAAACTACTACTTTCTTCTGATCTAGTGCTCATTCTGTAGACACCAAAAAGTCACACATTGTCCCTCTCCCCATATTCGCAGTTAATTAATGTGCAAAACCATTTAAAATTGCATAAATTGGCCTAAAATCACTATTCATCACCATTCGCCCCTTTGGGCCAGCTAAGCCCCTTCCTACGCTTAATTCAAGGTCCTCATGTGACCTCATAGGCAACTCAACTAAGGTTGAAACCTTCACCATGGTCAAAAAGCACTTTATTATTAGAAAGTCAACACTTTTAGTCAAATTATGCTTTATGGCTAATTTCACAATTAATTATATCTAATCGAGATTTAATTAAAACCTCCACCTCATCTAGTCTATTTTGACTAATTCTAGCCTTCCACCTCACCTAGCCTAGCCTAGCCTAGCCCTACCACCTTTACACCCAGATATTTCTCCACATCACACACCCTTGGGTCATTAATGCAAGATGGAGACTTTTGCATTTAAAAATGCAATTATAATCTTAAGATATTTCAATAAAGGTGATTATTAATGACAAATCAAGATCTTTTGAAAATCATCATTATTTGTGGATAGGTGAGGGATTATCTCACCCAACCTCATTTATGACTCAGGATACCTCATGGGACACCTCTTTGGTGGACACCTCACCATAGCCACCTCACAGGGGACACCTCAGCACCTTTCTCTCACCCTGGCCTACTCTATAAGTAGAAGGCCATTTTCATCATTTTAGATCATCACACTTTTGCATACTGAAAATCTGCTAAAATTACCATTGCCATTACATCCATCACTCATCCATCATACACCAATTACATAGCTATCATACAAACATCGTAATCAGCTTGCCTCATCCTTATGCTCATTCTGTGAGTGAGATAGGTAGACTTCATTATCAGTATTTGCTGCTCATAAGCTTTTCTGGATAAATTATACCAACAGAACCAATCAGGACTATCCAGGGACCCTACCTGAGAAATTCGGCTTCAAAAGATCTGGTTCTCACCTCGCACGTGTGAACCTCCCAGTTTGTACCCTAGGAGTGCGAACCTCTAGAACAGACTCTAGGATCACTTGGATAGGTAAGGATAACTATTTTTTGTGATTTTATGCTGGTTTTAATAGTTGATTTCATGTTTTGGATAGTTTTATGTGTCTTTTGTCTTCATAAATATGGGGTTTGACTGAGGTAGACCCCCAATGCACTAATAATATTTTTTAGGTTTACAGGTCTAGTCAAGTACAAGGAAATCTCCAACAAGCAATGGCTCATGAGCAAGAAGCCCACATACATCGAGGAACCCACAAAGGACTGATTGTGTTGTCTTTGTACCACACTCTTAAGAGCTTCCTTGAGGAATACTCTATTATAGCCCAAAGGGGTAAAATTGTAAAAGGATATCAGCTTTTGTAACCATTTGTTTACAATTATCAATATAATTGCAGTAGGTTCCATAATATTTGAATGAGGCGTTATGGTGTCTTTTTGGTAGTTTCATTCTGGCACGCCCGATGGGACCCCCACCAAGCTAAATCTTAATCGCCTTCTAACAAAAATTATGGTCTATTTTGTATGGTAGGTAGTTGTCATATTTGAAGAACACCACAAATAAAAAATGTATTAAAAAACATCTCAGGACAAACCACAAAATGCCCAAACCAAGCCACAAAAGGTTCACTGATGCACCGGTGAGCTTACAAAGAGAGTGGTGAGTACACACTTGGGCGTGTGAATTCCCCAATCTGCCTCAAACTACTACTTGATACCCATGTATTAGTTCAGACACCCACAACCAACAACAAGGTAAGTCAGGGGAGGTCAAAAGCCTCATGTTCTTGGAGTTTGTGTGCTTCCATACCTAGATCCCAAACTGTCTCTTACCACAGCATATTCGAGGTTAAAGTTTCCTTGCATTTTTTAGCACCAAATCAGTAGTTAATTTTTTTTTGTCATTTCCTTACTACGAGAATTTGTGAGATTTTATTTGTTTTGCTTGTATTGATATACTCCATTTGGGTTTCTTGGAATTTTTTTGTGCAAGTATCTGTACTAAAAACAATCCAGGGACATCAAAATCATCCCAAGAATCCAAAATTAGTCAACTTGGTCTATGGATCTTGGTTCGCAAGTCAGGAGTGTGAATTCCTTAGCAGAAGATAGGTTCGCACCTCAGGAGCACGAACCTTCCAAAATTGCACAGTTTTGGACCAGAGAACAAATTGGAGGCATTTTCACTCACCTGGACACTGGTTTTGTGCCAAAAATTTTCCATTTCCTCTATTTTAAAGCTACTCTAACATATTAAGCTGCAAGTTCCACAAACAATTACACATTCTCATTTTTTTAGATCAAATTTCCAATCATTTCCTAGTTAAATTCAAATTCCAAAAGCATTTAGCTAGCCTTACCTTTTGCAAATCAATAGAGTAATTTTACCTTTTTGTAAACCACTTAAATAGATTTCAATTCACTCGTTGGTAGCCTAGATTTACTTTTGTACACCAAACAGTAAATAGATTTGCTTCCAAAATGCATCTTAGCATAGTTTCAATTTTGAAAAGGCATCCTAGAATAGATTTCTTTTGAAAATGCATTAATCTATATTTGCTTTTAAAATAGTACTGCACCAACAAAAACCACACTCTCATGCTACAAATTAAATGGTGTAAGGCATTGGGTTTCATCTCTAGTATGAGTCAGATTTCATCACCAACTCACCACCAGAGTTCAATGAGGTCTGGTATTACTCTCCACTGACTCACCTTTTGTTTTATTTTCATTTGTGATACTAGTCCTTGGTTTTTGTTCTTTAAATCCAGGTTACTTTCTTTAAATTTTTCTTTTATAATACATTTTAATAATAATAAATAATTTGTTTTATACATTTAAGTATGATTTTTTGTACTTTATAAATAGTTGATCTCCTTTAAATTTGTTACAAAAATGTTTTATATTTTAAATATTTATTCTTTCATTTAAATATTTTATGTTTTGAATAAACTTGTTTCTAACTTATTATAAATTAATAACTTGAAAAAAATAAGGTTTTCAAGCCATACACCTTAAAATACAAATAGATCTTAATAATTTGAGTACATCAAATATTAAGAAAATGAGTTTAAGATTTAATCCGATGTAATAAAATGTCTCAAATCTAATATTTCTCTTACATAAGTTTGTTCATAATTTTATTATCCCATTGTATATTTAAAGCTTAAAACAATAAATCTCAAATTTCATTTGAATAACAAAGGAAGTCATTCATCCAATAATTTAGACCATAAAGGGAACTTTATTTATTTTTTAAAGGAAGTAAAATTATGTTAAAGTTTTTAGGTACCTAATATTAGTTTTTAATATTATAATAGATGTAATTATCACACATGTATGGATAAGTGGGAGTTGCAGGTAGTTAGACATTATAAATATCGACAAAGACTCATAGACATGACATAAAGAGGAAGAATATTTTATGTATTTCAAATTGAGATATTATAAGGAATGGCTTCCTTCCAATAAAGAGCATTGTGATTTTCTAGCATACATGTGAATTTTTTAGCAAGGACGTAGTTTTTTTTGTCCATATGGTATGAAGATTTTTGTTTCCTACCATTTGACCCAACCCCCATGGGCACTTCTCAAGTAATTGGTTTCTAGGATTGATCACTCATGGATCAAGTAATTGGTTTCTAGGATCTAGCAATTTTATTTTAAAACTTGGCTTTCTTATTCACTAATTTTTAGATTTAGTAATACCTTCCAAATTTGAATGGAATCAACACATTACCCAAATAAGTAATAGATAAGCATAATGCAATATGAAGGGTGTTTGTAGAAAACAAAAAAAAAATACTAAAGAAAGAATAAGCTCTTAAATCAATAAGAAAATGTTTGGTCTCAAGGGGTATAAATACCCAAGTTACATATGACCTTAGGTTAAGTTTAAATAATCACCCTTAAGGTTTATCAATAAAATATTATAATAAACGTCTTTATGTAAGGTGTACAAAGGCCCATATAGCTATAGAAAATATAATACAATAGTCAAGCATTGCCTCAATTGAAGTTACACCACAAATTTCAACACCTCCTTAAGATAAATAAGGGATGTAGAGAGAAAACCTTAGTAATAATCCCCCTTAAGGGTCACTTTCCTACTCTAAGTCATTCATGCAATCACATAAAAATAATGGATGGCATGACCTTGGTCAAGATATGTATTGTTTACTTGGTTAATTGCACATAGGCGAGATCAAGATTCCCATAGATATGAAGTCATAAAATATAGTGTATATAAACCTTGATGTGCTTGATCTATTGATGAAATATATATTTATGGTCATGCTTGATAGAGCTATGATTATCACAATGGAGGGTGATTAAAAACCATAATGGAATACCCAACTACTCCAATTCACGAGTATCCATCAAAGGTATTTTGTTGTATAATTAGTAGAAAAATATTTAGCTTTCATATAAGACTAAATATAGTGTACTAGTGTCTACAAAGCTACGATTTTGATCCAAAACTAAAATAAAAGAGAAATCTAATGGTGGAGCATTTTCGGTCCAAATCATCAACCCCTAATATATTGAAAAATCCACTTGAACATTATCCAATATCTCATGGTGTGTCCATATATACCTATAATAATAGCTAATAGTAAATACAATGTCCAATCACGTGTGGGTGAGATAGAGAAGTCCCTAACAAACTATCAATACAAGGTGGCATTCACCAAAGGGGTGGTACAATCTACTCAAAGCTTCAAACAAGAATCAAAGGGGATCTAAGGACATTTTTAGTCCTCCATATAAAACAACTATAAAAAATCTGAGGTATACTAAAACTAGTTAATATTGATGATAGAGGTTAATTGATCAATATAAATCCCTAAGAAATAATGAAGGAGGCCTTAATATGTCATCTCCAACATATAGTTAATACATGACTTCATCTCTTGGATCAATGATATTGAGCTCTTTGTGATGAGAAGATCATCAACGTACAACATAATCACCAAAAACTTATCATCTTTATGCTTAATTTAGATATTCTTTTTTGTCGTGTATTATCAAATCCCATAATAAGAAAGAAATAAAAAATATTCTCATACTAAAAAGAGTCTATTTAATTTCATACAAAGAATTCTTCAGCCTAGTTGAACCCATCAAACTCAAAACTAGTTGATTATCTCATATAAATATTCTCTTCAACATCTTCATGAAGATAAACTCTTTACCTCCATATGATATATCCCCTCTGCATAAGAAATAATAAAAGAGAGAATCATTTGACGAGATTCTCTATGTAATTGGGGCAAAGGTCTATGAATATTCAAATCCCTCATTTTGAGAGAATCCCTTAGCAAGAAGGTAAGCCTTGTGTTTCTCCACTTAACAATCATAAATATACTATAGACTAATTTACATCTAATAATAGCATTTGCTTTAGGAAGAGAAACAAGCTCTCATATTTGATTCTTCATTAATGGCTCATACTCAACAAGCATAGTATCATCCCACTCAAGAAAACTATTTACCTAAGAATAAGGGAAGAGATCTACAAGATTATCAACTTTTTATATGAAGGCCTAATATGGAACCCTTCAATATTAGTCTTATGAGTGAATTGGGCTAAGCATCATAAAGGAGGATCTAGGCTCACTTGGGCATCAAGAAATTCATTGAAGGTTATGGCATGTCCTATATAGAAGTAGCACTTGAATACAATGTTTAAGTATCAATTCCAATATTACTATCCACACCAACATCTAATACTATTGCATAATATATGGAAGGATTAAGCTCATTAGTTGCAATATTTGCAACTAAAATAAGTGATTGATATCTTATTCTATGTATCTTTTGGAATAGGATATCATATACTAGATCTAAAGATACAAAACTTGGAAACATTCAGCTTGTTGCTTATCAATCTCTCAAGAGGAGTCATTCCTTAAATCTAAGGAGTTATTACATCATAGACCATGTGAAAAATGGTATAACCACCCCTCATAAGGTACATGCATGTAATATAGGATAATATAGTTGCAAGTTAGTTTGAGGGTTTATTATACCTAAATTAGGCATCTTATGTACTTAAATACCCTTAACTACTATAATATAGTTATTCAAAGCATTAATATCTAACATGTGGTATCACAAGAGGTAGAAGGAATATAGAAATCCTCCTCTATATTCAACACAGATATAGCCAAGTGCACTCCATTTGAGAAAGAAAATTTTCAAGGTTGAGATAAGAAGTCTCAAGGATGGAATTACCCTACATAAAATTATGACTATGAAGGAAAATTACATGGCACATTCAAAGAAATTCCAAGGTGAAAAAAACCCTATCAAAGGAAAAAGCCTAAAATTAAACAACCAGTTCAAATAGAGGTAAGGGAGGAAGCCATTTGTAGCTCCTCAAAAGGTTACAAGAAAATGAAACTATAAAAGTTCCTTAATATTTCAAAATAAGTAAGTCATTTGAATCTCCTCTTATTAAAAATTAAAAATAAGTATTTTGAAAGGAATCAAAAAGTTTTAAGGGAATTAAAATATTCTATTAAATCCTTTTTGAAAGGCATTAGGATATATCTTTTTTTTAATGAAATTTGAAAATAGTAAATTGAAGCCTTCTTGAAAGGAATTGGAAAATAAGTATTTGAAGAAATTGAAATGGCCCGTTTAAGTTATTTGCAAGCATTACAAGTAAATTATTAAAAGAGTGTATAAAATTTTCAAAAGTGCCTTAGCATTTGGAACCAAGATCAAAAGAATGAAAGAGAAAAATAGATAGTGTTTTTGGCCAAAGTTTGGGTAAGAAAAAATTCAAGAGAAAGAAATAAGTAAATCATTAAGTCAAGGAATGAAAGGCAGGTTAAACTAGAATAGTAAAATAGAGAGAAGTCTCTCAAATATCATGAGAATCATCACTTAAGCATCCAAAGTCTGACTAAATAGTATTAATAAATCCAAAGGATAATAATTTCAGCATTATTAAAACAAGCAAAAGATTAAGCAACAGTTAAAAGTGCATCAAAGGAATGCTTACCTATAATTGAAAAAGTGACAAGCAAAATGATGAAACAATAATCACCCCATGAATTTTAGGCATACAACCCATGCATTAATATCCTCAAGGTGAAGGATATAAAATAAAATAAAATGAATGAAGACACAATATGTTGCAAGAGAGAAGATCCTTGCATTCATTTAAAATCATTGACAAAATATTCTAAGTGAAACTAGAAATATATTTCTATTAAGAGATCATAAAGAGAGAACATACATGGGACATCTAGACATCATGAATTCATTTGTGAAATGATATCTAAACCAATAGATATTTCCACAAAAAGGTGCATGAGAAAGTTTGTGTAGAAAGGTAAATGAGTAAGTTTGAGTAGAAAGGTGAACAAGTTGGTCTGAGCAAAAATGCACACGAATGGGCCTAAGAAATCATGATAAAATCCAAGAACAAAGAAGAAGACAATAGTTTTTATATCCAAAAATAATTCATGATTTAGTAAAATTTTATCATGGCTAGTGGAGCACTAAAGTTTTTATTTCCATATTTTCAAGTATTGAGGGAAAACAATTATGCTGCCTAGAAGACCAAACTCATGATATAGCTTGAATTTTAGGAATTTTGGAATGTAGTATATCGAATAACTACCCATCCTACTATATAATAATAATATCAAATAAAGTTTTATAAGGTAAATAAAAATGTAAGACTCATCATCATGTTCAGAATAGCAGACAGGTCCAAGCATACATTAGAGATGAGACCATACCAAGGACACATGAGAGAAGTTGAATACGATATTTGAATCCAAGAATAAAAATTAGACTCTATTCCTCCAAATTTAACTCCATTATCTAAAAATGAAGAGCGGAGAAAATTCGGAATCATTCATGAGGAGAGTAGCATGATTATGAGCACCATTGCAATCTCTAAGAACTTAGGTATTTGATGAAATGCTAGTTCCTATTATTTTTAGATAACTCCCATCCAAGTACAATATTTTTGTGACTACATTAAATATTACTAAGAAAACACTAAGCTTTGATAAGTTGGTGAATCTACTTTAAAATTAGATGTCTCACATATTGTATAAGAAGAACAACTACTAGTTGCAAGTCAAAGAGGGAAGCAACCATTCAGGAGAGGTGTGAGACATCCATAGTCCTTCCAAAAGAAATAATTTTCAAAGATTTCAAAATCAAATAAATGATCCTCAAAAGAGTAGTTTCAACACACAAAAGACGTGTGAATGTTATAGAATAAATGGACACACCATGAGGTATTATTGGTATATTCAATTAAAGAATGGATCTCCTTCACAAGAGATGAACCAATAGCAAAAAATATCATCTTTAGAAAAAAAAATCAAAGTTGGAGAAAGACACATCAAAGTGATGTAACCAAATATAATCAATTCAAATAAGAAAAAGAAGTTCAAGAAGAAGAAGAAGAACATGTGTTTTTCACTCAAGCACACTTGAGACAACACAATAATGTTTGGTATAACACCAAATATATGATAGGTCGAGAAACTTGGAAACATCCAAATCATCATACAAGAAGAGTTCCATCAGTTGATAATTTCAATCCAAGGAACTAATAGGAGGTAACATGACCTAAATATAAAAGGAATCATTACAAGCATGAACTATGGGACACCTATAAGGACAAGAGTTTCAACACATTATGGGATGAATATGGTAATTTCAAAGTCAACTTATTTCTACTCACTTTCCTAAATATAGAGAAAAGCATATGTAAGATGAATGGCCTATTATGAAGATAGCATTAAAACTTCATGGAATAGCCTGTAAACTAGATCTTGTTGAAATAATATTATCTATATTTGTGACTCAAACAAGAGATCCATACATCATCATCAAATCCCAATATTTCATAAGACTACTACTAGGAAGTGTACTAGCACTACAAGCAATCAAAATACTAAATGATAAGATGCATTGTGATATCATCAAGAACAAAAACATAGTTTATGATAAAGATAAATTTGCTAGGTCGTGACAATAATTATTGGGGCCTAATGGCTCAACTCTAAATACCATAGAAAAATTGATAGGTTTCTACATTCTAGTTCAAGAAAAAACTATGGTAGCTATGGGATCATTCAAAGGACTAAAATAAGTGCTAAGAATTGCTAGAGATTGTATTCAAAATATACATCTCATTTATCATATCATAGAACTTATGATAAAAGGAGAACTTGGAAAGAATCCAAGATTTTAACACAATGATAAGTAAAGGAAAGTAGCAAAGGAAGTCATATAGAACTTTCATTCCTCCATATGCAAGACAAAAATCAGCAAACAATCAATTCAACAAGCGACATTGGATGTATGGTAACACATGCTTCACTTGAAGATATTGAAGAAACACACTTCAAGCATTGAATAAATATTTTATAATAAATGTATTTGAAGTGCATTATTTATATAATATCGCACTCCTAAGTATCTGAGTTGTAAGTATACATTAAGGAGGATTTCTCTCTAAATTCCTACATCATCCTAGATATTATTCTTTAGTCATAAGAAAAATAGATCGTTTGACAATCATGTAAAAGGGGGATATGTTAGGAGTTATTACATCATAGACCATGTGAGAATTCAAGTGGTACAACCACCCCTCACAAGGTACATGCATGTGATATAGGAAAATATAGTTGTAAGGTTGTTTGAGGGTTTTTTATACCTAAATTAGGCATCCTATGTACTTAAATACCCTTCACTACCATAATACAATTATTTGAAGCACCAAGATCTAACATAAAATGACCTAAGTTATATTTTTATTGATAATATGAGTTGTACAAGTCACTACTTCAACCTAGAACTTGGGCTCCATCTACTTGGCATGCAATATACATCTCTCCATCTCCATGATAACATTGTTCTTTTGCTTAGATACCCCATTCTATTCTAGGAAATAATGAATAGTCCTTTGAAAGAAATGTCACTAAGATCCAAAAAGGACACCAAAGTACATGTTGTGACACTAGTGATATTAATCAAAAGAAAAATGAGAATTGTGATTTGAATTCCATAAAGGCTTATGCAATAGTGATACTTATTATTTGGGATCCACGACAACAAATACAAGATAACTTGTTCCAAGAATAGATATTGCATGTGACACAAGGGACTTGAATATTATTTGTGAAGACAAAGAGTGTGCAAAAAGTATATATGGAAATTGACTTGTAATGATATCAATAATATTGATAGAGATATTGGTATAGAGTTTTTGATAGGGTACAATGATACATATTAAAAAAAAAGGTAAAGAATAAAAAAACAAAAATATGAAGACTTCAAATGATTAGGTAATAATGAATTAGGGATTAACAAAAGTAATTGTGAAACAAAGAACTTTAGGACAAGGACAAATGGGACTAATTTAAATACTATAAAATTTAATACAATTAACTATTAAACTAAAATCTACCATTATTATGGAATTGCACCTAGTGATTGTAGACAAAGTATAGTATTGGCTGAAATGGAAGATTGCTCTCTATTTAAACCTCTAGAGAAGGTTATATCATTTTGATATTAAATTGGGAAAAGAGTAAAGGTTAGAGAAATTTAAGTAAAAGTGGATGGGATATAGTGTAACAACATTGGATCTCACTGAGTAATATGCTATCAAACCAATTACATGACACTTAATAGACCAACCATTATCACCTACAACTATAAATTTATTTATCTCATGGGATTTAATTTAATCATTCCAAGGATTTAAATAATTAGTAATCCAATAGATGATTCTTTACTTTAAATAATAGACTAAGTGTTGAATATAACATAAATGACTTAAAGAAAATGTATACAGGCTCTAATCATTCCAAGGACTTCAATTGTAGCAATCCAATAGGTAATCAAAATAGTAGTCTTACTTTAATGGAACAACACTATCAATTAAGTGTAACAAAAATGACTTAAAAACCTATAAATTGCATAGTAATGGTGGCCAAACAACTATCATTTCATTAATGAATAGCAGAATTACAAAGTAATATCAGGCAAGGACTATAGAGTTGACCCTTGTAATGAGGTATCTCTTCATATTTATAGTTTAAAATTTCAAATTTTATAGCGGGAAAATAGTTGTATAGTCGTTTGAGAAGATAGTTTTGCAAGAAATTAGAATTATTGAGGTGGCAACCCTAAGCTTCATCTTGGACATAAATTCAAATTTAGCTTGTTGATCCTCAACTGTCTCTTGCAAGTGGTTGCATTATTGGAGATATCATTTTCATGCTTGGTTGTTATGATTTGGAACTAGATGGCAATCACAATGGTAGTTGCAGGTCTAAAAATGATATTTAATTAGAAATATTCTTGAACCCATGCTCTTTATTTTGCTTGTAGAGCTATTATAGAGCGAAGTCATAATTTTGGTTAACTCCATCCTTGGGAACTTCTCTCTTTATGTTATTTCTTTATTTCATGAGGTCCTAGGCCCTATCTTAAAATGATGATATCACCAGCTTGGATGGTCTGGTTTTGATAAATTTAGGTTTTTTTGTTCAAATTTTTGTTTTGGACACTTTGGACCTTCTTATGCGGTGTCGATCTTAGTCTTATGTATACTTACATCATTGCAAGGGGTCGTACAATTTAGAGCATCATGGTTTTGGTCTTGGTCTTCAAATATTTATATTTTTCTTCCCTTTGTATGATCCCACACTCCAAATTTGGTTTGTTGATGTCATGACCACATTTACTTCGATTTTATGACATCATGGGATCCAAAAGGGCATTTCTTCTTGCTATGTTAATGTGGTCAAAAATTTGACCCACATATTTGGCACCTCCCATGGAATTTCTACTCTAGGGAATTGAGAACTCGTAAGGACTACTTCCATTGGGTGTGGAGTTGATGTGATGATGAAATGGAATGTGAGTGGAATTTTATTATAAGTGGAAAATGAATTTTGTGAAAAGTGAAATGCGATGAATGAGTAATTTTCATAAACTGAAAAATGTTAATGACATGTTAATGGAATGGAAATGAATAGAAGCAGAGGATATGTTACCATTAAGACCTTATAGATGGTATGTTTTTATTTTGACACCTATCCTTTACCTTTTTATTCTTATAGTGGTAGAGGTATCACCTCATTGGTAGCTACTTTTTCTAGTATCTTTGCCTACTTTCCAAGTGTCTCTCAGTCATCTAGGGGACTTAGACTCATGTCTTCTAAGGGGATCTCCACCTCATGAGTCCCTTATACTTCTTGGTATTCTTATTCTCCATAAAATACTTTCTTTTATTTCTCAAGCACTATGTAGACTTCTGCCCATACTTCTTATGGGGGACTCTTAGGTTGAAAAACTTGTTCGTGTATCTTCTTTAGCTGATATACCTTTTTGTAGGAGGGATATTCATATCTCCTAGAAATTCCTTGAATTTTGATTGCAACAAAGCCATTCTATTTAGAAATTCAAGCACTTGAGATTATTTGATAGGATATTGTCATTGATCTATCTCTAACTCATCATTAGAAGCAAATTCTATCCAAGCTTGGATGTCTTCTTTTGTTATAAGTTGCATTTGTTCATCCCAAAAGATATGGAATCCTAGTACTTGAACCTCCCACATAGAATCTATGATTCTATCAGCCTTATTTTACAACCTTTTATCATCTCTCTTCCTTCTTGGATTCTTTGGTGTCTTTCTATCACAATCTAGGAGATGTTCTTTACTGCATTCCATGATTCACTACGGATGGCTCTAGTTGTGGACTCAAATCTTCTCTCTAATATTTTCATTGATATTTTAGCTTGTTAATTTATGAATCTAGTTCCACTTTGAGCTTGCTCACAATTTTTCTTTGCTTCTCATAGGGCTTGTCCATAATAATAGAGGTAGTCCACAACAGTGTAGGATTTGAGATCATGTTCTCTCTACTCAGTTGCCTAAGCATTTCCTTAGAGAATTTAGAAGCTTTGGCCTTTTTATTTTCAGCTTGTAATTGTTGTTGCATGTCCTATATATACTCTATCAATGCCTTATTTAACTCTTGAAATTTTTTAGCCTAATATTTGGTGTATGCCATATTTATGAACTTCTTCTTCCATTTTTAGCTTAATATCTGCAAAGCTTTGTGCGCATTTTATTCCATATTCGACATTGCTTCTAGCTCTTTGATCATTTCTTCCATGTTAACACATTTCTCTTAGCTTATATTCTTACAAATAGATTGCACTAATATGAACTTGGATATTCAATAGAGAATCTTCTAATGGCAATTGAGAAATGTCCACCTTTTGGTTTTCCACATGATAGTCATCAGGTGTCATTTTGAAATTTGTTATTCTTACCTTTGGCTTAGTCATGACCCTCATATACTGATAGGTGGTAGTATCTACTATATTCATCTCTCTAGGAATGGTAAATTCTCCTACCTATCTAGGAGTCTTTGTTCTTCACCATTCTTGAGTGTTAGAGATTGTCTCTATAAGCATGTTGATAGTGGTTGTGGTTGAGTGGTTGGGTGGTGGTAGAATGGTGAGAAATGATTGTAAAAGAGAAAATAGAGATGGATTTTTATGTATGGGATTTGTGGTAATGATTGGAGGCATTTATATTAATGGAGTGGATGTGGTAATTGAAATAAATTTTGATGTCAAAGTGTTTTGAAAAATTTTCTCTTGTGTAGAGCTTAGTGGTGATGTAGAAATGGGAGGGATAATATTGGGGATATAAGAAGAAGAAAGAAAAGTAGCAGGGTTTGAAGAATGAATACCTAATTTAGCTACCAAGGGTTGTTTAGTTGTTGATTCAATTAGCACCTCAATTGTTGCTTCTATTGATGATTTAGTTGATTCTTTAGTTGTTGGGGGTGACTCTTGAGTTGTGTATTTCTTGCTTACTCTCTTTTATGGTTCTTTAGATGGGTTAGATTTTTTCCTAGTCACTTTCTGAGGATTCGAAGAAGTAGCCCCAATTTCATGCAATTGTTGCACATAAGACTAAAAATTTGTTTCAAATCCTTCATCATTGTTGATGGGTTGGCTTGATGTATGTGAGTTTTCATATGGTGTTTCTTGTTCTTGAGGCTTTTGAGGCGATGTCTACCCTACAAAAAACTTAGGTGTCATTCTAAGAGTAATCTTTGAGGTAGACCTCTAACTACTTTTCTTATTTTTTTCTAGGGCAAGGGAATTGGGGAAATGTGTGCTTAAGGATAACTTTTTGGGTCTCTATTGTACCTCTATGATCTCTTGAGGGCCAGTAGATGTTTTTCCTAAATCTCCTCCAGTGTATCCTATTTCCAATAATTTGAGATCCTTTGGAATAAAATTACTATTATAACTCTTTTGGGATGAAAACCACAGCATGTGGCTCAAGCAGAGGACTTTCTCTTGTAACTACTTTCTTCTCTAATAGGGTTGTATTGCTATTAATGGTTGGTATTTATTCAAGTATTTGCACTTCTTATTTAATAGGGACCTCTTTGGAGGTAACGTGTTCTATTACAACTGCTTCCTCTATTTTTAGCTCTTTATCCCTTATTTTCTTACCTTGTTCACCAGAGACTATGAATTTTTCTTACCCATTTTTTAAGTTCCATGTATGTACATTCTCATCATATCTCTATGAAAAATCTCTATCCATTGATATAAAAATTTATATTTAAGGTGATCTCGCTCAATCCTAAATATCCACCATTCTACAACCTTGGGTTCATCCCATTTTATCTTCTTTATCAATGAATCTAATCTCTTACCATCAATGTATGTTCTATATTTTCCTCTAGATTTTAGTTATCTTCTTAATCATACCAATCTCTCCATGGAGTTAAATTTTGTATTTTATTGATATTCAAGTTGAGCTTATTATTCTCATGATTATTCCTCAATCGCTCTACTTTGGACCTACTAGTTTTCTTGAACATAGGTGACTTGCGTGTATTTAGGATATTTAATTTATCTTTGGATTTATCAATAGGATCATACTTCCATATTTGGGGTAGCGATCATAACTCTAAGTTCTTCATTCTAAGAAAAAAATCTTCCTCTTGGCCTTTTATGATTAATGTAATTGGTCTGTAAGTAAAGGGATATTCACATATTCCCTTCTTATTGATTTCAATGCCAAATGTGGTATTTATGGTGTCAGTTTATCTGCAAAAATCCATAGTGAAGAGTCTATATGTGGCATAATATGGCAAAAAACAAGGTTTACCTTTGAAACTATATAGCCTTATGATTATACCCTCTATTAGGAAAAACCAGTCCCCTTCTTCTGTATGATGATATTGCAAGAGGTTTATTGCTTGTACAAACAAACATGGTAATTCTCCATATATAATCTTCAATGTTGGCTCTAGGAATTCTCTATTGAAATGGTAATAAGACTTACACTTTCTCAACAACTTGGTCCAGTCTACTACTACCAAATTATTTCCTTTACTATCTATTTTTTTCAAGTCATTCCAAGGCATACTATACATGGTGTGGAACAGGAACAACCATGCGAGGTGCGAGCAATAGCAGAATGTGCCATGTGGAGAAATTTGCAAATAAGTTTTTCATGTATTTTATCACACAAGTATTGAGCCTAGTCAAAAAATAGAGGAGTGTTTGACTGGTCTAAGTGGGATTGGTCATACTAACAAGGATTCAAAATGACCTATGCCATGGCAATTTGGTAGTCATATGCCTTCTTGTCAGTAGGCAAGCCAAAAATTATAGCCAACATGGAAAAAAACTTTAGGTTTTTGAATTCTAAATTTTTAATGAGAGTTTTTGGGAGCTTATCTCTAGCTAGGTAATTATGTAGCTATAAATGGAGCCAAATTTTGAAATATTTACCTCTTTCAACATGCTTCTTTAGATCATAAAATTTAGTTTGTTGCTCAATATTAAAGGGTTTAGGGTAATTTCTAGGCTTGAGTCCTATAGCAAATGCATATATGAAACTTTATGGGGTAAGCAAGGTTATGCAAAGGGGCGAATTTCATTATTTAGCGTGAATATTCAAATTTTCACAATTTTAATTTTATGAATTTTGGGACCATAGAGGTCGGCCTATTTGCCCAAAAATTTTGGGATCAAATTTTTTAGGGTAAATTCACCCCATTATCATAAGGTTTCCCACCTAATTTTCACTTTAAATTTATTAAAAAAATATCTCATCCAATTCACCCCTTGTACCCCATTATATATAGCTAACCCTAACAGCTACTCTCATACAATTACAATATTAATTTTTTGGATAGCAAGTGATACAAAGCAGACGACTGACACAACACAACTGACAAAAGATGACTGCCATAATGTGATTACAAGAAGGCGACTAGAAGGAGGTGACTGATGAAATATGACTGGCATAATATGACTAGCAGAAGGCAATTGGTAGAAGGTGATTGATGGAAGATGACTGACATAAGGTGACTTGCAGAAGGTGACTGGTATAAGGCGATTGGCAGAAGGTGATTGGAAAAATGTGACTGGAAAAATGCGACTAGAAGAAGGTGATTGGTGGAAGGTGACTAGTAGAAGGTGACTAGCAAAAGATGACTAGCAGAAGGCAACTAGCACTAGGCCACTGGCATAAGGTAACTAGCAAAAGGTTATTGGCATAAGGCAACTAGAAGAAGGCAACTGGCAGAAGGCAACTATTAAAATGTGACTGGTAGAAAGTGACTGGCATAAGACGACTAGCATAAGGTGATTGGCAGAAGGTAACTAGTAAAAGGTGATTTTCTTAAGGCTAGCTTAAGGCAACTGATAGTAACTGATTGTAATACAGTAATTTCCATTTACCAATAAGTTTCTTTTACTATTAATTTTCCTTCTTAAAAATTTTGTTCATGGACACTCAATAAGGAGGTTTTCCTATTTATTTGGGCACCAATCTCAAGACTGCTTGGGATAGATATTATGTTGTCTCTAGTAGTAGTTCTTTTTTTTACCAATTATTTTCATATTTAAAAATGATGTTCATTGTTCATGTTACTCTTCTATTCATATAGGTAAAATGTCATCTTCTGGTAGTGGAAATAAGGGAGGTCAATATTTCAATAAAAGGAGTATCCTCAAAAACTTTCATAATATTTTGAAATCTAGTCGGCCATCAACATATGCACAGGCTGAGGGTATGAACGCATTTACTTACTAACCAGTTAATTTTTGTACATTGTTAATTTTATATATAATGTCTTCATTCATAAATAAGTGTACCTTTTGGTTGATGGCTTTGTCCATGGTTTATCTATATTTTTAATAGAAAGTATGCTTTTAAATACCATAATGATAATGACCCTACTATTGACATTAGTATTATCTCTATAGAAAACAATGTTGACCCTGATATGCCTCCACTTCCACATATCCACGTTAATGAAAATTCCACAAATAAAAATAATATTAATCAAATGGAACAACAATATGAAGAGATTCCTAAATCTAACATGCCAAGTGAAAAAGAAAATAATAGTTCTTATGCAGTCCCTACTTTCGGAGAATCTTCTTCTAAAAAACATAAATGTGTAAGGTTATCTAGGTGGACAATTAAAAGATCATTTCAACCTTATTGGATATCAAAATTTCCATTTATTGAGCCAATACTTACTTAGAATAGTAGTGAGGAAATAACATAATTGAGATTCATAATTTGTAGTTTGAAACACAAAAAGGATCATAGATTGCAAGTTAAGAAAGATACAGTAGAAAAACATTGTGGAAAGGTTTATATCAAAACAAAAGGTGATCGACCAATACTACAAAATTATAGGTGGAAGTATGCATTAGAGTGTGCACATATAAGATATGCGCAAGAATATGATAAATAAATGAAACAAAAGTAAACTTTGGTTGAAAAAGGTGCAACGATTCAAGCCCAATTTTGAAAAATGAATAAGTTAACTTTAGTTTCAAAAAGTTTGCAGTTTGTTGTTGTATTCACTATTCTTAAAAGGGTAGACCTATGTATGATTTCATTGATTATAAATATCTATTTCAACTAGTTGATGTTTAGAACTTACCCAGCACCCATTGGTAAGATTGAAGTGGTTGGGAAATGGCAAATTGTCTCTCATTGGTTGAGTAGGATGATCGCAAAGAGAAACTAAAAAAGGCCAAATTCATTTCACTTTCAATTGATGAGGTGACTGTTGTTGACAACACATCTTGGATTTGCATGCATGTTTACACATTGGAAAATCATTTAAGGCAACCTCATTTACTTGGAGTATGTAAGATGGTGGAAAATTGCAATGCATAAAACATTTACAATGTTATTGTAACTAGTTTAAAAATGAATTTGATATGATAGACTTAGGGCTGTTAAGATATTTTCTTGGCACAGAAGTTCAACAATTGGATCATGTCATATTTATTTCTCAATCAAAGTATGCAGCGGATATCTTGAAGAGATTCAAAATGGAAAATTGCAAGCCTACTCCAACTCCAATAGCTATGGGATTAAAATTAAAAAAGGAATATTGGAGCAAGAATGTAAATCCAAATTTATACAAAAGCATGATAGAAATTTTGATGTACTTAATAGCCACAAGGCCTGATATAATGTATGTTGTAAGTCTAATTTCAATGTTTATGGAGACTCCAAAAACAACACATTTGCAAGCAGCCAAAAGGATCTTAAGATACATTAATAGAATAAAATAATATGGTATTTTTACACCAAGGTCAATGAATTCAAGCTGATTTGATACATAGACAGTGACTAGGTAGGAAGTGTAGATGATATAAAGAACACATCAGGTTATGTTTTTCACCTTGGATTAGGAGTTATTTCATGGGCCTCAAAAAACAACCAATTGTCTCTCTTTCTACAACTAAAGCTAAGTATGTGGCAGCTACAGGAGAAGCTTGTCAATCAATGTAGATGAGAAGGATGTTAAAATATTTAGGACATAAGAAAGAAGAACCAACAAGAATTTTTTGTGATAATAAATCAGCCAAAGCACTTTCCAAAAAAATTGTTTTTCACAAGAGAAGCAAACATATAGATACTAGATATCATTTTATTAGATAACTTATAAATGTTGGAGAAATCATTTTGGAACATTGCAGGTCTGAAGAAAAATATGTAGATATTTTTACCAATCCACTAGGAAAGAAGAATTTTATTCATCAACGAGACAACTTGGGAATCATAGATGGCAACAATATCAGTTGTGATTAAGGGAGAGTGTTGGATATTAATCCCAACTACCATCATAAATATAGATATACAAATATATATTAGAAAATATGATGTTGTATATGGGTTTAATCATAGCATTAAATGTATTTACTATTTCCTATTTCATCTAGAAGTCTCCTTCACCACGAAAGGCTCTTTATTGTTGTTTTCTGGAAATTTCTTTGTGGGGGTCCTGAATTTTTGAAGTGGATTTTTCTTTTGTATGAAGCAGGTTGTTTTAGAAAAATTAACAAATAATAGAATATCATTTTTTCTCTTTATTTGTAGCTCTATTCTTGCCCTTTTGTGCATTTATTTTCTCTGCTTACACTCTATTTCTCATTGTGTTTGAAATGTACAACAACACTTTAGGAGACATCAGTTTATAAGGAACTCTCAGCTAACATGTTACTCTAAAATAATAGTTGAATATTAAATCAAAAGACCTAAAGGATGGACGGGGAGAAGAGTTTGGAGATGTATGAACTGGAGTTCAAGGATGTTCAAGCTTTAGTCATGATAAAGAAAAATTGTATAGCATGTCCTTAATCATCAACCTTTGATCCCAATCCTATGCAAATGAAGAATTACAGGTACAAAAGAGAATGAAGCTTAACCCTAAACCCATGGAGGCAGTTAATAGGATTTTTGCATCTAGTGAACTTCTCGACACACACAAAAACTCATGTTGCACCACCACCTCCAACTCCGGTGGCTCAATGAATTTTTCATATATTAAGATTTACTATTAAAAAGAAGTTAGCTACTAGAGACTTTAGCCTCAAAGTCAAATCCAAGGTGGAGATGTATTATAGAAGCTACTCCATCAACTTCTTTCCATTAAAACATTGATGTTTTAGGGTCTGCAAAACAAAAAGTAATTGTACCTGGTGCCATTTTGGGAGGCACCAGTAACTTCATCATGACTTGGGGGATCACTGAGCTTCGGATGGATGCATACCAAGTCAATATTTTCTTCAATGCGTGGGTCGGCATTACGCTCTATGAATGCTACTAAGTTTGACTTACTAGAATGTTGTGAAACAAGGGCTAGCCACAGAAAAATATCAGTATTAGACCCCAAACTCAGATTGGGGTATGTCTCTAAATTAGACAATAACAGAGAATCCATTCTCCATAAACATATAAATATAGTAATAGTATTTTATGTGTGGTGTGGTTTATAGTAATAGTATTTTATGCGTGGTAAGGTTTTTGACGCTATTTGTTCCAACTCTTTTTGCCTTGGATTTTATTAAAAATATATAGTTTAAATTATATATACATGATTGACTGAAAGGTATTGTTGAGTATAGATATATTTGAATCTTTGCATCATCCAATCTCCATTGGACCAGAAGCTCATGATTACAAATAATATATTTTAAATTTTAAAATATAAAATATAAAATAATAATGTAAATATAACTGAATATATAATTTTAAGCACATAGAAATAAAGAAATATTGTTGCTCTATGACAGTTAAATTAGTACGTTCCATTTACATGAGACATGTGTAAACATTTTTAAATATTTAAAATTTAATAAAATATATTTATATGATTAATATTTTATATAAATTTGCTAAATGTTCTTAATAAGATAAATATTAAAGATTTTAATATTTCAAGTAATGCCAGATAATTATTATATATATCTTCCCAATATTTAGAATATTACAATTATTAATATTTTATATAGAAGATTTTGTAATAATTATTATATAAATCTTCTCAACTTCTTCCATGATTTTATTGTCTAGGGGACAGTGATGTTTATCAGCATTTAGATCACATGTAGCACTTCTTTTTTTGTGATGACTATTTCCACAACATGTTATATGATTTGGAATTTTCAATAAATTTTTGCTTGTGAATAGCTACAAAGCTACCTTGATCCACGGAAGCTATTTTTGGTTGCATGATAATTTTTGGAAGTGGGATCTATAAAAGTTCCTTCATATACAGGATGTACTCTAATAATATGTCTTACAAGGATATATAATCTCCTTATTTGTAGTAAGCATAAAGGGGGAAAAATAAAATGGTCATCTATTTTTTATATTCTAGATGCAATCATTTTCAATACTGCAATAATTTTAATGCATGAGTTGTAGTTCAACTCTCCAATTAACAAGATCTATAGTGAATATGTTATGGCATCTTGGTTTGTAATTTGGAACACTCAATACAAAGAACCAAATTATATTCCTGTGCACGTCTATAATGTGATTTCTACTTCTATTTTATTTTTAATTATCTTTTATATTTATGTGATGTTAGATAGGGGTAAATCATGGTGTTACTATTATAACCCTTATCTAGTCTCCGTAAACATGATCAGGAGTGAAGGAGACCCCCGTGGCTTGGGGTTGGTACCCCTGTCATAAAACGGACTCAGGTGAGACTACTACCTTTGCCCCATTGAACATGCCCAAATATTTGAACCTAGGTCTCCTCTTAGTAAATACCCAATGTTTTACCAGTGCACTAGCCTTTGCGACTATGCAAAAGCTAATTTAAGCTCGTAGTTGTTAGCAATAGGAATTCTTGAAATAGATTGATGTATATCAGTTGCATTTTCTTATATAGCATTTTCAAAACTATTTTAATGCACTCGCTCTAATTCACTCCTAATACTAATATCCTTCATGAATCCATGGGGTTCTCATAATTACTCATTTACAGGCTCTTTCCCCACAGAGATAAATATGCAATGGCTACACACCTTCATTGGAGGTAACCTCAATTTCACCAAGTTTCTATGAAAAAAGAAGAATTGAAAAGTGAATGTGATGGTTGTAATCCACATTGCATTTTAAATTGAAATGGAAAAGAAAGAAACACCTCAATGCAAACCAACAAATGACCGTAAATATTTCCTTTGAGAATGATTTATGAAGAATTTTAGGTGTGTTGCAGTGGAAACCCATGCATTTAATTTGCCAACGTGCTCATTCTGCAAATTGGCCAAATTAACAATATCTCTCTCACCTAAATAACTGTTTCTACATTAATTAATTCCATTATAATCCATTTCCATTTAATGTTTGTTTATGTATGACACACCTCATACTTTCATGTTAATTTACCTTTCATTTTATCTTCATTTGCTATACTAGTCCTTGGTGTTTGTTCTTCAAATCCAAGTTACTTTCTTTAAATTTTTATTTTGTAATACATTTTAATAATAACAAATAATTTGTTTCATACATTTAAGTATGATTTTTTTTTGTACTTTATAAATAGTTGATCTTGGATTTAACTTTCATTTTTCTTTTAAATGTGTTACAAAAATGTTTTATATTTTAAATATGTATTCTTTCATTTAAATATTTTATGTTTTGAATAATTTTTTTTTATCTTACTATAAATAAATAACTTGAAAAAATAAGGTTTTCAATCCATACACCTTAAAATACAAATAAATCTTAATGATTTTAGTACATCCCCCCCCCCCCCCCCCCCCCCCCCCCCCCCCCCCCCCCCCCCCCCCCCCCCCCCCCCCCCCCCCCCCCCCCCCCCCCCCCCCCCCCCCCCCCCCCCCCCCCCCCCCCCCCCCCCCCCCCCCCCCCCCCCCCCCCCCCCCCCCCCCCCCCCCCCCCCCCCCCCCCCCCCCCCCCCCCCCCCCCCCCCCCCCCCCCCCCCCCCCCCCCCCCCCCCCCCCCCCCCCCCCCCCCCCCCCCCCCCCCCCCCCCCCCCCCCCCCCCCCCCCCCCCCCCCCCCCCCCCCCCCCCCCCCCCCCCCCCCCCCCCCCCCCCCCCCCCCCCCCCCCCCCCCCCCCCCCCCCCCCCCCCCCCCCCCCCCCCCCCCCCCCCCCCCCCCCCCCCCCCCCCCCCCCCCCCCCCCCCCCCCCCCCCCCCCCCCCCCCCCCCCCCCCCCCCCCCCCCCCCCCCCCCCCCCCCCCCCCCCCCCCCCCCCCCCCCCCCCCCCCCCCCCCCCCCCCCCCCCCCCCCCCCCCCCCCCCCCCCCCCCCCCCCCCCCCCCCCCCCCCCCCCCCCCCCCCCCCCCCCCCCCCCCCCCCCCCCCCCCCCCCCCCCCCCCCCCCCCCCCCCCCCCCCCCCCCCCCCCCCCCCCCCCCCCCCCCCCCCCCCCCCCCCCCCCCCCCCCCCCCCCCCCCCCCCCCCCCCCCCCCCCCCCCCCCCCCCCCCCCCCCCCCCCCCCCCCCCCCCCCCCCCCCCCCCCCCCCCCCCCCCCCCCCCCCCCCCCCCCCCCCCCCCCCCCCCCCCCCCCCCCCCCCCCCCCCCCCCCCCCCCCCCCCCCCCCCCCCCCCCCCCCCCCCCCCAAATATCAAGAAAACGAGTTTAAGATTTAATCTTGTGTAATAAAATATTTCAAATCTATTGGATCGAAAACAAACTGTGCAAAATAGTACAAAACACAAGACAAAAATCCAAGGATACATATTGCTCAAATTGCTACTACAAAATACATAAAATACTGCTGAAAATTATTTCTATTAAAAACCTCAATGCATTGTATCATGATGTTGTTGCACCATGTAAATGTCTATTCCATATAACTAAGGATGATCCACCCAAGTGGGATGGATGGATTAACTAATGAGGATACACAAATATATAGAATCATTACAATAGTTTTTCTTAACTATAGACCATGTTTTTATATCTTTAGATCTATATTTTTATCTTTTTTGCTTTCTTGGTTTTTTTTTTTTAGGTTTTTGGCAATTTTGCATCACCAAATCTAACATTCCTCCCTTTTGATTCAAAAATGGTGAAATTTCTAACTTTTTTTTTAGCTTCACATTCAAATACTGAAATCACATACAAAACTTTGCACTGTTCTTTCAACATAGTTTATGATTTTGCTTTTCTTCTTTTGTTGGTGCTCCTTTTTCTTGTTTTACTGCTTTTCTTTTCTTCTTCTTTTATTTGTTTACTTTAGATTCAATACCGTGTTAAAAGTATGAATTAATTAGAACTCAAATATAGGACATCCATCTCTTGAGGTTGCTCCATCGATGAGTATTTGGTTCCTCCTTGAACCAACCTATGATTCGAATGTAGGAGTCTTATTCATTGCTCCAACATTCTCCCTAAGCCACATTGCAAGTGCTTGGGACTCTTAGCTTCAACACCAACTCTAAGATTTAAATTGGCTCTTAAATTCAACTCTTGATTTTGATGCTAACTCTAGCTCTGATACCATTTGTTGGATCGAAAACAAACTGTGCAGAATAGTACAAAACACAAGATAAAAATACAAGGATACATATTGCTCAAATTGTTACTACAAAACACATAAAATACTATTGAAAATTATTTCTATTAAAAACCTCAATGCATTGTATCATGATGTTGTTGCACCATGTAAATGTCTATTCCAAATAACTAAGGATGATCCACCCAAGGGAGATGGATGGATCAACTAATGAGGATACACAAATATATAGAATCATTACAATAGTTTTTCTTAACTATAGACTATGGTTTTATATATTTAGATCTATATTTTTATCCTTTTTGCTTTCTTGGCTTTTTTTTTTTTTTTTTGCTTTTTTAGCTTTTTGGCAATTTTGCATCACCAACTCTAACATTCCTCCCTTTTGATGCAAAAATGGTGAAATTTCCAACTTTTTTTTTAGCTTCACATTCAAATACTAAAATCACACACAAAACTCTGCACTGCTCTTTCAACATAACTTATGATTTTGTTTTTCTTCTTTTGCTCGTGCTCCTTTTTCTTCTTACACTACTTTTCTTTTCTTCTTCTTTTCTTTGTTTACTTTAGCTTCAATACCCTATTAAAAGTATGAAGTAACTAGAACTCAAATCTAGGCCCTCCATATCTTGAGGTTGCTCCATCGATGAGCTTCTGGTTCCTCCTTAAACCAGCCTACGATTCGAATGTAGAAGTATTATTCATTGCTCCAACATTCTCCCTACGCCACATTGCAAGTGCTTGGGACTCCTAGCTTCAACACCAACTCTAAGATCTAAATTGGATCTTAAATTCAACTCTTGATTTTGATGCTAACTCTGCTCTAATACCATTTGCTGGATCAAAAACAAACTGTGTAGAATAGTACAAAACACAAGACAAAAATCCAATGATACATATTGCTCAAATTGCTACTACAAAACACATAAAATACTGTTGAATAGTGAATAGTAGCCTTAATTGGTTTCTAGGATTGATCACTTTAAAAGGTGAATAATAGCCTCAATTACTTGGTTTATAGGATTGATCACTCGAAATTATAATAGATGTAAGTATCTCACATGTATGGATAAGTGGGAGTGGTAGGCAATTAGGCATTATAAATATCTGCAAAGACTCATAGACGGGACATGAAGAAGAAGAATATTGTATGTATTTCAAATTGATATATTATAAGGAGTGGCTTCCTTCCAATAAAGAAACTTGTGATTTTCTAGCATACATGTGAATTTTTTAGTAAGGATGTAGTTGTTGTTGTCCATATGGTATGAATATTTTTGTTTCCTACCATTTGACCCAACCCCCATAGGCACTTACATACATGTGAATTTTTTAGCAAGGATGATAACATTGGTATTTCATAGATTGATCACTCATGGATCAAGTAATTGGTTTCTAGGATTGATCACTATAAATTATTAAAAGGTTGATCACTCATGGATCAAGTAATCGGTTTCTAGGATTGATCACTCAAAATTATTAAAAATTTGATCGCTAATGGGTCAAGTAATTGATTTCTCGGATTGATCACTCAAAATTATTAAAAGGTGAATAGTAGCCCCAATTAGGGAAACCTTTTTATTAAAATGTTGATCACTCGTGGATCAAGTAATTGGTTTCAAGGATTGATCATTTGAAATTATTAAAAGGTGAATAGTAGCCTCAATTCGTTTCTAGGATTGACCACTGGAAATTATTAAAAGGTGAATAGTAGCCTCAATTACTAGATTGATCACTCATGGATCAATTAAATGGTTTCTAGGATTGATCACTCATGGATCAAGTAATTGGTTTCTAGGATTGATCACTCAAAATTATTAAAATGTTGATCACTCATGGATCAAGTAATTGGTTTCTAGGATTGATCACTCAAAATTATTAAAAAATTGATCACTCATGGATCAAGTAATTGATTTCTAGGATTGATCATTCAAAATTATTAAAAGGTGAATATTAGCCTCAATTAGAGAAACCTTTTTATTAAAAGGTTGATCACTAATGGATCAAGTAATTAGTTTCTAGGATTGATTACTCAAAATTATTAAAAGATGAATAGTAGCCTCAATTGGTTTCTAGGATTGATCACTCAAAATTATTAAAAGGTGAATAGTAGCCTCAATTACTCGGTTTCTAGGATTGATCACTCAAAATTATTAAAAGGTGAATAGTAGCCTCAATTACTCGGTTTTTAGGATTGATCATTCAAAATTATTAAAAGGTGAATAGTAGCCTCAATTACTCGGTTTCTAGGATTGATCACTCGAAATTATTAAAAGGTGAATAGTAGCCTCAATTACTTGATTTCTAGGATTGATCACTCGAAATTATTAAAAGGTGAATAGTAGCCTCAATTACTCGGTTTCTAGGATTGATCACTCAAAATTATTAAAAGGTGAATATTAGCCTCAACTAGGGAAACCTTTCGATCGAGTTTGATTTAATTAGTCTCAATGGTAAATAAATACTTACTATGTCACTACCCTAGTAGAAATCATCACCACCAGCGAAACCACCGCTTGGTGATTATTACATTAATAGTGTGTGAATGCTTTTATGATACTTTTTACCCACAACACCCTACGTGTGGGATAATTACCCATGAATGTTTTTTGAGCTCACCCTTACCACTGTAAATCATCCTATGTAAATCAGCCTATGACAAACAACCTTTACAAGAACCCCTCATTAATAATCACCAAATCGATCTGTGACCTTTGGTTTATTCCTGAATACCTTCATTGGGCTACTTAAAATCATCGTTCGAGGGAAGATCATACTTAATCTATAGATATGCTTTAAATAATGGTTGTTATTATATCCAATTCTCCCTACCATTCAAAATTAGTATGTTTTGCTTGGCATTTCATCACAGACATGCTTTATTGATGGAAACCCAAAGAATAGTTTGTCTACTATCGCTTGCATCTATCGTCGCCCTTCAAGAAGCAAAACCTTGGTGCTATGTGCCACACTGTCCAATAGGAGGAAGGAGTATATATGTGCTAACAAAAAAAGTAAACCTTGGCCTCTGACTCCATAAACGTATATTTGGTAGTTGTTAGACAATCGATAGGATGTCATGGATGATACATGATTGGTAGCAATGGGTAAAATATTCGTAAACAGTAATCCCACAAGGCAATTGATTTCATAAAGGTTACAAAAATTAGCACCCATTTAGTAGATAACCCAATTATGAAAGACCTTTGGTGTTGGACTATGATGTAACCAGGTCGTATGACTCGGTGCGTGCATCAAGAGCAAAAGGCTCAATCTACTAAATTCTAACAAATATTATCATAAATTCTAACAAATAATGAAATATTATTTTTAATTATTATTTATAAATAAATTATAAAAATATATTTCTTAAAATAAATGTATATTACAAAAATTATAAAACTATTAAATTCAAAGAGAATATTAACGTAATTATTTGAATTGTTTATTAAAAAATTCATGTTTCAAGTCCAAAAGCACCACCATTAGAATTATATTTAATTATAAGATATATATATATACACATACATATATGTGGAGAACAAAAATAATTACAAATAATTACATAATAATGATATTATTTTTAATTACTATTTACAAATAGATTTAAACAATAATACTTCTTAAAACAAATATATATTATAAAATTATAAAACTATTAAATTCAAACAAAATATTGATGTAATTATTTGAATTGTTTATTAAAAATTCATGTTTTGGGTCCAAAAATATATTATAATGCACCAGGAACCATTTGAATTATATTTAAATTAATTAAATATTTATTTGTTTGTGAGATGTTTATAAGCCTACCATAATATAGATTTGGGTTCATTTGTGAGATGTTTATGTTGGATATTAATCCCAACTTCCATCATAAATATAGACATACAAATATATATTAGAAAATATGATGTCGTATATGGGCTTTGTCATAGCATTAAATGTATTTACTATTTCCTATTTTCTTTAGAAGTCTCCTTCACCACCACAACCTCTTTATTGTTGTTTTCTGGATATTTCCTTGTGGGGGTACCGAATGTCTGAAGCCGATTTTTCTTTTGTATGAAGCAAACAATTTAAAAAAAAAAAAAACAAATAATATAATATCATTTTCTATCTTTAGCTGCAACTCTGTTCTTGCCCTATTCTATGTTTATTTTCTCTGCTTCTATTGGACATTTTGAGTCCCTAATCTAAAATGTTGTCATTGATGTCAATAGAGCAATAAATGTCAAAAGGATCTATGAAAGGTTTTTGTGAAAACCAAGGTAGGGAAAATAAAAGGTTTTATTTAAAACCATGGATAACAGATTTGATCTGGGTTTTTCTTAAAACCCACATTGGCGTTTCGTTTTCGAAAAATGTGCCCCGGTGATGGAGTTATTTGAGTTTTAATGTTTGGTTTAAATTTTAATTATTTAAAATTTAAATGGAAAGTTTCCTACCAATGTCATCATGCAAATACAATTTTAATATTTTTTTCAATGTCTTCAAAGTGTTATTAAACACTATATAAAGGGGTGGCAATTAAACCAAATAATTATCCTTGCTCTCGTGTGTTAATTGCCTTGGAATTCGAAAGAGCTCATGCGAATTGTTGAAAAGGAAGCAGAGAAGAAAGTGCAGCAATTTGGAAATCTCAAACGTGGTATGAGGCATGGTGCATTGGCATATCAATTTTTCTAAGACTGTGGGCAGCACAAATATTAGGGATCGAATCCCCTTGATGGTAGCGTGTGGGAAGTGCTTTGGTGCTTTGTCCTTTGTGGCATGCAGAGGAAGATTAAAGGTCCTTTTGGACTTTGCTTTTCCAATGAGAGCTTTGGCTCGATTGGAATCTTAGCCACGGATAAGATGCTCGCGGTGTGTGGCGGATGAGCGTTCGAATCCCCTTGAGAGGTATTTACATTTTTGTCTCTAATAATTTTTATTAGCCCTAATGTTTGGAGTTATAAGGTATTTAATGGGAATTAAATTTTATCATTAGGGTTGTGATTATTATTGCAAAAGCATATTTGATTTATGTTTTATTTTGATGGAAATGGAGAATTGATTTTAGGAGAAATAAGGAGTTGTTGTTAAAGTGATTTTGAGAGATTTATTATGGGTTATTCTTAATAAGGGTTTTCATTAAAATAGAATTTGGTGGATGTGTTTATGAAGTTGGAGTGAAAAGGGTGTAAGTTAAGTTATTCTTTTATTGTGATTATTTAAAAGACCACTAACCCTTATTAATATTGAAAAGGAAAATTGTGATTAAGTGTGGAAGATTTTATGGACAACTTATTGGCATAAAAAAGGTATGGGAACATTCTCCTATTGATTGTTTGTGGTGGTTGATTTCTGAAATATCATTGGAGTGAAAAGGATTAATTGAAGTTTCCTTTATGAAGATGATTGGTTGAATGCTTCAAGGTTTTCTGATTTGTGAGTTGTATTTAAACCTTGTTTCATTAGCATTGTTGTTGAAGACCATTGATGATGAAATGAACTTGAACATGATCTAGAAAATAACATGAGTATCATTGTTATGTGAGACTTGAGATAAAGCATTGTTGGAAACATTTTGAGTTGGTTGATACATGCTTGAACTAGGGTTTGTGAGAAAGGATTGTTGCTTGATGTGATTGGTTGAGTTGAGTTGGTTAAGCCTAGTCAAGTGGATGTGTGAAATGGTTTTTCAAGTTCCATAAAACAAACTATTCTATATTCTAATTTGAGTTGAGATTGAGATTGAAGAATAGGACATATTGAGTCTCTAACAATTATTTTTATGCTTCTATTGAGTTGAGATTGGTATTTGAGTATAGAACATATAGAGTCTCTAAAAATTCTCTTTATGCTTCTATGAGATTGATTTGAGTTGATATTGAGATTTAAGAATAGGACATATTGAGTCTCTAAAAATTCTCTTTATGCTTCTATTAAGTTGATATTGGGATTTGAGTATAGAACATATAGAGTCTCTAACAATACTCTTATGCTTCTCTTAGATTGAATTGAGATATTGATTGTACTTTGAGCTTAGAACATATTGAGTCTCTAACAATTCTCTTTATGATTCTATGAGATTGAACAAGTTCTGTGTAAGCTTGTTAAGCATATTTGAGACAAGTCTTTGAGAAGGCTTGTGGACCGTTTTGAGTTAAGCTTTTGTGAAAGCTTGCTTGAGCAAATTTGAGCAAGTCCAAGAGAGGACTTATTGAGAAGATTTTAGCAAGTCCAAGAGAGGACTTAGTGAGCATATTTGAGCAAGTCCAATAGAGGACTTATTGAGTATATTTGAGCAAGTCCTAGAGAGGATTTTTTGAGAATATTTAGATAGGTTTTGTGTGAACCTATTGAGCAGATTTAGACAGGTTTTGTGTGAACCTATTGAGCAGATTTAGATAGGTTTTGTGTGAACCTATTGAGAAGATTTGAGCAAGTTTTGAGTGAACCTATTGAGCAAAATTGTACTAGAAAAATTGTACTGTGTTTAGTACAAGAGATTGAGCAGAACTATGCTAGACCGACTAAAATATGTTTGGTATAGTATTGAGATAGAGCTTTGGAGGTGATAGAGTATAGAGGACAGATTCTTAGTGGATAGAGATCCAACAACCAGGACAATTGAAGACAAGATCTGAGTGAGAAGTCTTCAAGTGGAGAGAGATCCACTAGTCAGTGCAGCATAGAGATAAAGTCTTCTAGAAGTTCACTAGCCATAGTAGAATGGGAAAGAGTTCTCCTATGGAAGAGATCCATGAACTTGATATTAGGGGATCAACATCTCCTTTGGACATAAGTCCATAAACATTGTAATTTGGGAAGGATTCCCAAGATATTTATTGAGAAATTTTTAGTAAAATATTTTCTCTATGGAGGTAGCCCACATTGGGTGAACCACGTTAAAATGGTGTCTCTTATGTGTGTGATGTTTTGTGTGATGTTTATGGTTTCATTAATGTTGATGGTTCTATTTGGGAAAAAAATTATGTTATACTGTTCACCCCTCCCTCAGTATAAGCACATGTTCTTCAATTGGTATCAGAGCCAATCTCTCCACAAAGATTTTAACAACTTAGAGATGGATCCATTAGTATCACACATGTGCTCAGGGAGTGAAGAAAGTATAGACTTTGAAGAAGTGCTCTCCAAGTGTCTCCAAGATCTTGAAAGGATTCAAGAAGAGAATGCACAACTAAGGGAACAAATTCAAGATTTTGAATCAGCAAGAATTAATCTTTTGCAAAGGCTAATAGAACTCAAAATGGAAGTGAAAGAAAGAATAGAAATTGAACATCAATTAAGAGATATGTTGGAAGCCAAAGAAGCAGGACTTAAGAGAGTGGCAGCAAAAATTGTTATGTTAAAATGCAGAACTGAAATAAAAAAGAGATTAAGTCAGCAAGAGGTAGAAACATCAAGCAAAAATAAGGTACCCCACCATATCTCCAGAAAAGAAGATCACAAAGGAAAGAATACCAAATTGAGTCCTCATCAAAATAGGTTACAAAATTTCTTCCATGAACATTGTTTCTCTTGCAATAAATATGGTCATAAAGTTGTGCATTGCATTAATAGAGACTATGATAGTAGTAATATGGATTCTCTTATATCATATATGGATGATTATGTTGAGTGCTACAAATGCAATAACTTTGGGCATATAGCTAGAATATGCAATCTAGAAAATTCTAAGTCTAGTAGAAAGACCATAGCTCAAACTACTAGGAAAGAAAAAAAAAGGAAAAGGAAAACTAAAATCTTTGCTAGTTCAAATAGCATTGCATGCTCAGGATAAAGAAGAGAAATTTTTCCTGGATAGTGGGTGCTCTAGACACATGACAAGATAAAAATAAAATTTTATAACTTTGAAAGAAGGAAATAGAGGGTCAGTAAACTTTGGGGACAATGGTTTAGAAAAAATCAGTGGAAAAGGAACTCTAAGTATAGGCAATGGGAAAGCAAAAGCTGAAAATGTTCTATATGTGGAAGGCTTGAAACACAATCTCTTGAGCATTAGTCAACTTTGTGATCAAGGTCATATGGTAACCTTTCATAAAGATCAATATGAAGTAAGAAAGTCTAAAACTGGAAAACTAGCAGCAAGTGCTTTAAGAGAAAGAAATCTTTATGTACTCAATGAAATCAAGAGGGAAAAATGTCATTTATCCAAAGAGAATGAGGATCGATCTCAACACATAATATTGGGTCCAAATGAGAATCTTCTAATGGTTTTGGAAGATAAATAATTGAGTGATCCTATAGAAAGCAATTCAAAAGAAAGAAATGATATGGACAAAGGCAAACAAATAGAGGACTACTCAATAGAGAATGGTTATGATCTCAAAGGTGAACTCATCTATGCTCTTGACACAGTGAATAAGGTAAGAAAGAAACACTCTAAGTTTGAAAGTCAATTTCAAGAATGTGATGAAGAAATATTATTTCTCATAGAGGACTTAGAGAAGTCAAAGGCAAAGGCAAGTAAGTTCAGAGAAATGTTAGAAGCAAAAATCTTGGAATGTGAGAAGTTAGCATAAGAAGTGGCTACTCTAAAGAAATATTTACAAGACTCCAAGATCAAGATGATGAGTTTCACAAATAGCTCTAATAACTTGGATAAGTTCATTTGTGGAAAAAAAATAACATCATGTTCAATAGGTCTAGGTTTTGGAAAGATACAAGAAAATACAAAGTCTACTTCAAGTCTTGAAGAAGAAGAAACAACATCAAAAGAAGATACTTCAAAAGAGGTATTCTTAGATGTAAGTGAAAATGAAACTTCTAAGGATGAGTCAGATTGTAGTGATTCCAACAAGGACAATGGGCAAAGAAGATACAAATGTAATAGGAATCAGAATAGGAGACCAATGAGGTCTAGGCAAGGAAGATTCAATGGGAGATGCTTCTCATGTCATAGGTTTGGTCACATGGATTCATAGTGCAGGACACATGAAAGAAAGGTATATGGAAGAGAATAGCTTTTCCAAGGATATTTTTATTCATGTAATGAGTTTAATCATAAGGCAATAAATTACAGGACTCATGATAGAAGAGGATATGGCTTCACCAGGAGAAATCCTAGGACGACATCCAAGGAATAATAACATTAAGTGTTATAAGTACAAAAATTATGGTCACATAGTAAGATTGTGTAGAGAAAATATTCCAAAAACAAGTATGAACAGGAACAGGAATATGAACATGAACATGAACATGAATATGAATATGAATAGGAATAGGAATATGAACATGAATAGGAATAGGAATATGAACATGAACATGAACAAGAATATGAACAAGAACAGGAACAAGAACATGAACAGAAAAAAGAATTTGAATAGGAACAAAGACTCAAAAAAGAATGAGAACAAGAATAGGTAAAATAATAAGAACATGGATGAAAACAAGAATGAGAACAAGAACAGGTACAAGAACAGGAACATGGATGAGAACAAGAACAGGAACAGGGATGATGACTCGGAAAGAAATAGTGAAATAATTCAGAAAAAAGGAAAAGGAAAAGACAAAGGCAGAGAACAATGCTTTTGGGGAGTAGAAATACTCCCACCCCAGAATTAACCACCTCATGTGGAGGTGGGGGAGGGGCTAAACTAAGAGGCTTATTTCTTAGCCCCGAGCCCCAAAGGTGACCCTTTGCCATTGATGTCAAAGGGGAAGAGATTTGTGTATTATGAGGAGATTTTTTGGATATGAGGAGAGATTTGATATCTAAGAGAGCATTGAGCCAGGGGAAGCAAAGCCCCAAGGGGAGCATAAAATAAGGTCATAATTTAGTAAAATTATTTGGGTTACTATCAATGACAAAGGGGGATATTGTTGGACATTTTGAGTCCCTAAGCTGAAATGTTGTCATTGATGTCAATAGAGAAATAAATGTCAAAAGGATCTATGAAGGAATTTTGTGAAAACCAAGGAAGAGAAAATAAAATATTTTATTTAAAACCATGGATAGTAGATTTGATCTAGGTTTTTCTTAAAACCCACATTGGGCTTTCGTTTCATCAAAAAATGTGCCTCGGTGATGGAGTTATTTGAGTTTTAATGTTTGGTTTAAATTTTAATTATTTAAAATTTAAATTCAAATTTAAATGGAAATTTTCCCGCCGACGTCATCATGCAAATACAATTTTAATATTTTTGTGGATGTCTTCAAAGTGTTATTAAACACTATATAAAGGGGTGGAAATTAAACCAAATAATTATCGTTGCTCTCGTGTGTTAATTGCCTTGGAATTCAAAAGAGCTCGTGTGAATTGTTGAAAAGGAAGCAAAGAAGAAAGCGCAGTGATTTGGAAATCTCAAATGTGGTATGAGGCGTGGTGCATTGGTGTATTGATTTTGCTCAGACTATGGCACCGCAAATATCAGGGATCAAATCCCCTTGACAGCAGTGTGTGGGAAGCACTTTGGCGCTTTGTCCTTTGTGGCAGGAAAAGGAAGATTAAAGGCCTTTTTATCCTTTGCTTTTCCAATAAGTGCTTTGTCTCGGTTGGAATATTAGCCGTGACTAAGACGCTCACAGTGTGTGGTGGATGGGGGTTTGAATCCCCTTGAGAGGTATTTATGTTTTTGCCTATAATAATTTTTATCAGCCCTAAAGTTTGGATTTATAAGGTATTTAAATGGAATTAAATTTTATCATTAGGGTTTTGATTATTATTGCAAAAGCATATTTGATTTATGTTTTATTTTTATGAAAATGGAGAATTTATTTTAAAAGAAATAAGGAGTTTTTGTTAAAGTTATTTTGAGAGATTTATTGTGGGTTATTGTTAATAAGGGTTTTTATTAAAATAGACTTTGGTGGATGTGTTTATGAAGTTGGAGTGAAAAGGGTGTATATTAAGTTATGTTTTTATTGTGATTATTAAAAGACCACTAACCCTTATTAATATTGAAAAGGAAAGTTGTGATTAAGTGTGGCAGATTTTGTGGATAACTTATTGGCATAAAAAAGGTATGGGCACATTCTCCTATTGATTGTTTGTGGTGGTTGATTTCTGAAATATCATTGGAGTGAAAAGGATTAATTGAAGTTTATTTTGTGAAGATGGTTGGTTGAATGCTTCAAGGTTTTCTGATTTGTGAGTTGTATTTAAACCTTGTTTCATTAGCATTGTTTTTGAAGCCCATTGATGATGAAATTAATTTGAACATGATCTAGAAAATAACATGAGTATCATTGTTATGTGAGACTTGAGATAAAGCATTGTTGGAAACATTTTGAGTTGGTTGATACAAGTTTGAACTAGGATTTGTGAAAAAGGATTGTTGCTTGATGTGATTGGTTGAGTTGAGTTGGTTAAGCCTAGTAAAGTGGATGTGTGAAATGGTTGTTCAAGTTCCATAAAACAAACTATTATATATTCTTATTTGAATTGAGATTGAGATTGAATAATAGGACATATTGAGTCTCTAAAAATTCTCTTTATGCTTCTATTGAGTTGATATTAGGATTTGAGTATAGAACATATAGAGTCTCTAACAATTCTCTTTATGCTTATATGAGATTTATTTGAGTTGAGATTGATATTTAAGAATAGGACATATTGAGTCTCTAACAATTCTCTTTATGCTTCTATTAAGTTGAGATTAGGATTTGAGTATAGAACATATAGAGTCTCTAACAATTCTCTTTATGCTTCTATGAGATTGAATTGAGATATTGATTGTACTTTGAGCTTAGAACATATTGAGTCTCTAACAATTATCTTTATGATTCTCTAAGACTAAACAAGTTCTATGTAAGCTTGTTAAGCAAATTTGAGACAAGTCTTTGAGAAGGCTTGTGGACTATTTTGAGTTAAGCTTTTGCGAAAGCTTTCTTGAGCAGATTTGAGCAAGTCTAAGAGGACTTATTGAGCAGATTTGAGCAAGTCCAAGAGAGGACATATTGAAAAAATTTTAGCAAGTCCAAGAGAAGACTTATTGAGCATATTTGAGCAAGTCCTAGAGAGGATTTGTTGAGAATATTTAGACAGGTTTTGTGTGAACCTATTGAGAATATTTAGAAAAATTTTGTGTGAACTTGTTGAGTAGATTTAGACAGGTTTTATGTGAACCTATTGAGCATATTTGAGCAGGTTTTGAGTGAACCTATTGAGCAAAATTGTACTATAATGCTAGTACTATTTTTAGTGCAAGATATTGAGCAGAACTGTGCTAGACCGACTAACTTTGTTTGGTATAGTATTGAGACAAAGCTTTGGAGGTGATAGATTATAGAGGATAGAGTCTCAGTGGATAGAGATACAACAACCAGGACAATTGAAGATAATATCTGAGTGAGAAGTCTTCAAGTGGAGAGAGATCCACCAGTTAGTGCAACATAGAGAAAGAGTCTTCTAGAAGATCACTATCCAGAGCAGAAGGGGAAAGAGTTATCCTATGGAAGAGATACACAAACTTGAGATTAGGGGATCATCATCTCCTTTGGATAGAAGTCCATAAACATTGTAATTTTGGAAGGATTCCCAAGAGATTGATTGAGAAAGTTTTAATAAAATATTTCTCTGTGGAGGTAGCCCACATTGGGTGAACCACGTTAAAATGGTGTCTCTTATGTGTGTGATGCTTTGTGTGATGTTTATGGTTTCATTAATGCTAATGCTTCTATTTGGGAAAAAAATTATGTTATATTGTTCACCCCCCTCTCAATATAGGCATATGTTCTTCAGCTTCCACTATGTTTATCATTGTGTTTGAAAGGTGCAGCAACACTTCAGGAGACATCAAACTGGTATCAGAGCAAGGTCGTGGAAGTCTTTAGCACGAGGGAAAGGTGAATTGATTGTTGTGGCTACAACTACTGTTTAGAGTCAGCGCTTGTGAGGAGGAGAAGTTCATTTGATCTGAAGCCTGCGTGAGGAGTTTGCTACCCGTAGAAAGGCCTGTATAGTCTCGTGATCTCTCGTGGATAGACTACTCTCATTTCATCCATCCAGGAAAACAAAAAAAAAAGTCTACAATAAATTGTGTGGAGTCTTTGAAGGAGCCAAAGGTATTTGCAAGTGTGTAACAGTCAATAATGGCAGTTTCAGTGGGAGTTCCAAACACAAGCTTGAAAAATCCCCAAATTCCTCAATTCAATGGTAAGAACTATGAATATTGGTCAATTACAATGAAGGCTTTGTTTTATTCTCAAGATATATGGGATCTTGTGGAGAATGGGTTCCCTGAACCTGCAGATGCAACAACCTACAATGCATTAACACAAGAAGAGAAAGACACATTGAGGGATAATAGGAAGAAGGACTCCAAATCTCTCTTCTACATATTTCAAGCAGTTCATGAGAGCATTTTCCCAAGGATTGCATCAACAACAAAGTCTAAACAAGCTTGGGATATTCTGCAGACAACATATCAAGGTATGGAGAAGGTAAAGATAGCTAAATTACAAATGCTAAGAAGGGATTTTGAAACAATATACATGAAAGAGTCTGAATCAGTAGATTCATTCTTTACTCAAATCATTGGGCTGGTAAATCAAATCAGATCTCATGGGGAGAATATTGAAGATAGGAGAGTGGTTGAAAAGATATTGAGAAGTCTGCCTACAAAGTTTGATTCTCTAGTGGTAGCCATAGAGGAAACAAAGAATTTGGCACAATATTTTGTTGATGAGCTCCATGCATCTTTAATTTCTCATGAGCATCGGTTAAACAAGTCTACAAATTCTTCATTGGAGCATGCTTTCAAAACACAAGCTACAATTGGTCTTGGCAGAGGAAGAGGTAGAGGAAGATCAAATTTTAGAGGTAGAGGAAGGAATTCATTTAGAGGAGGAAGAGGCAGCCCATCAAGCTCAAGTGGAAGAGGCAGCAGCCAAAACCCAAGTCAAAATTCAAGCCAAAATCAAGCACAAGGACAAAGGTATGATAAATCTCAAGTTCAATGTCATTATTGTAAAAAGTATGGGCATTATGCAAATGAATGCAGAAAGAAACAATATGATCTTAGCAAACAAAATGCAAATTTCACAAGCAAAAACCAAAACCAGGATAGTATGTTGTTAGCATGTAATGTAGTGCAAGAGAATCAAAAGGATGTATGGTTTTTAGACTCAGGTTGCAACAATCATATGTCAGGAAACAAAGAATTATTTTCAAATCTAGATGAGAATGTAAAATCAGATGTTACATTAGGAAATGACAACAAAGTTTCAGTCATTGGGAAAGGAAACATCAATATTCTAACCAAGAAGGGGGAGAAGAAGCATATATCAGATGTGTATTTTTCTCCAAGCTTAAAACATAATTTAATGAGTATTGGTCAACTTCTTGAAAAGGGCTATAGAGTGTTTTTCAAAAATAAGGAATGCATAATTCTAGATAAATACCCAAGTAACCGACTTATCGCAAGAGTGCAAATGACAAGTAATAGAATGTTTCCCCTAAGGATAACACATGATTTGATGAACCCACAAGTGGAAGAAAAAATTGTAGCAGTCACTCAAACAATTATTCAAGCTGAAATAAAGGATGAAACTTGGTTATGGCATCTAAGATTTGGGCATCTCAGCTTTGGAGGTTTAAACCTATTGCATAGGAAAGGAATGGTAAAGGGTTTTCCACCCATAAAAAAATCAGGAAGAGTGTGTGAAGGATGCATCTTGGGTAAGCAACATAGGGAATCATTTCCAGCAGGAAAGTCAATTAGAGCAAAAGCACCTTTGGAGATCATTCACTCAAATTTGTGTGGGAAAATGCAAACACCCTCATTTAGTGGAATGAATTACTTCTTGACATTCATAGATGATTACACAAGAAAAACATGGGTTTACTTTTTAAGACATAAGGATGAAGTATTTGAGTATTTCCATCAATTCAAGGCTCTTGTTGAGAAGCAAAGTGGATACTATATCAAGGCATTGAGAACGGATAGAGGTGGTGAATATATTTCAAATGAATTTCTAAATTTTTGCAAGCAACATGGAATTCACAAACAATTTACAGCTAGGTACACCCCTCAAAAAAATGGTGTAGCAGAAAGAAAAAATAGAACAATCATGGAAATGGCTAGGAGCATGTTGAAAGCAAAGCATTTACCAAATGAATATTGGGTAGCAATAGTACAATGTGTAGTCTATATTATGAATAGATGTCCAACAAAAAGTGTAAGAAATATGATTCTGGAAGAAGCATGGAGTGGAAGAAAGCATAGTGTTTCTCACATGAGAGTATTTGGATGTGTGGCCTATGCACATGTCCCGGATGAGTTGAGAAAGAAATTGGACAACAAAGAAGAAAGATGCATATTTGTGGGATATAGTGAAGAGTCCAAGGCATATAAATTATTCAATCCAATAACCAAGAAAATCATAATCAGCAGAGATGTGCAATTTATAGAAGAGGAAGCATGGGATGGAAGTTTGGAGAAAATAGTGAATGTTATTGCAAGATCACCACAAGAAGATGAAGAAGATATAGTAACAATAAATACTCCTCAAATTGTTACTCCTCCCACACCCATTCAAGCTCAACAAAGTGGTCCACAAGTGACACCTTCACCAAGCACAAGGACAGCCTCACGAATTCAAGCAAGAACTCCTCCCAATGCACATCAAACACCAACAACAGGCCCATCTACAAGTCCAACTTCAAGTGACACATCAAATCCAACTTTGGCAAGTTTAAGGAGACAAAAATTCAGAAGTTTAAATGATATTTATCAGCAAGAAGAAGATGAAAACAATGCAGGTCAGAATTCTCTCTTTGCTTTATATGCACCTGTAGATGATCCAATTCACTTTGAAGATGCAATTAAAGAAGAAAAGTGGATAGCAGCCATGGATGAAGAAATAGAAGCCATAGAAAATAATGATACATGGGAATTAGTGAGTCTTCCACAAGGAAAATATGTCATTGGTGTAAAGTGGGTCTATAAGACAAAATGCAATGCTGAAGGAAATATTGAAAGATACAAAGCAAGACTAGTTGTTAAGGGATACAAACAACAGCAAGGAATCGATTATGATGAAACATTTGCTCCAGTTGCAAGGATGGAAATAGTGAGGACAGTTTTAGCAATAGCAACACAATGTAAATGGAAAGTATATCAAATGGATGTAAAGTCAGCATTTTTGAATGGATTGTTGAAAGAGGAAGTGTATGTGGAGCAGCCACCTGGTTATGAAGTTCCCGGACAAGAAGACAAGGTATACAGGCTGAAAAAGGTACTTTATGGACTCAAGCAAGCCCCAAGAGCTTGGTACAATAGAATAGACTCTTATTTGTTGAGCAATGGCTTTTGCAAAAGTGATGGTGAGCCCACTCTTTATATTAAAGCAATTGATGGTAAGCTTTTGATTGTTGTTTTGTATGTAGATGATCTAATTTTTACTGGAAATGATGAAGCTCTCATAGTTGAGTTTAAAGAAGCTATGAAAAATGAATTTGAGATGACAGACTTAGGGTTGTTAAGATATTTTCTTGGCATAGAAGTTCAACAATTGGATCATGGCATCTTTATTTCTCAATCAAAGTATGCAGCGGATATCTTGAAGAGATTCAAAATGGAAAATTGCAAGCCTACTCCAACTCCAATAGCTATGGGATTAAAACTAAAAAAGGAAGATTGGAGCAAGAATGTAAATCCAACTTTATACAAAAGCATGGTAGGAAGTTTGATGTACTTAACAGCCACAAGGCCTGATATAATGTATGTTGTAAGTCTAATTTCAAGGTTTATGGAGACTCCAAAAGCAACACATTTGCAAGCAACCAAAAGGATCTTAAGATACATTAATGGAACAAAAGAATATGGTATTTTTTACACCAAGGCCAATGAATTCAAGCTGATTGGATACACAGACAGTGACTGGGCAGGAAGTGTAGATGATAGAAAGAGCACATCAGGTTATGTTTTTCATCTTGGATCAGGAGTTATTTCATGGGCCTCAAAAAAACAACCAATTGTCTCTCTTTCTACAGTTGAAGCTGAGTATGTGGCAGCTACAGGAGCAGTTTGTCAAGCAATGTGGATGAGAAGGATGTTAAAATATTTGGGACATAAGCAAGAAGAACCAACAAGAATTTTTTGTGATAATAAATCAGCAATAGCACTTTCCAAAAAAATTGTTTTTCACAAGAGAAGCAAACATATAGATACTAGATATCATTTTATTAGAGAACTTATAAATGCTGGAGAAATCATTTTGGAACATTGCAGGTCTGAAGAACAATATGCAGATATTTTTACCAAGCCACTGGGAAAGAAGAATTTTGTTCATCAACGAGACAACTTGGGCATCATAGATGGCAGCAGTAGCAGTTGTGATTAAGGGGGAGTGTTGGATATTAATCCCAACTGCCATCATAAATATAGACATACAAATATATATTAGAAAATATGATGTCGTATACGGGCTTAGTCATAGCATTAAATGTATTTACTATTTCCTATTTTCTCTAGAAGTCTCCTTCACCGCCATAGGCTCTTTATTGTTGTTTTCTAGAAATTTCCTTGTGGGGGGTCCCGAATGTCTGAAGCAACTTTTTCTTTTGTATAGTAACAAATAATAGAATATCATTTTTCTCTTTAGCTGCAACTCTGTTCTTGCCCTATTCTATGTTTATTTTCTCTGCTTCCACTCTGTTTCTCATTGTGTTTGAAAGGTGCAGCAACACTTTAAAAGACATTATTTTATAAGTAACTCTCAGTTAACATGTTGCTCTAAAATAATAGTTGAATATTAAATCAAAATACCTACAGGATGGATGGGGAGAAGAGTTTGGAGATGTTTGAAATAGAGTTTAGGATTGTTCAAGATTTAGTCATGATAAAGAAAAATTGTATAGCATGTCCATCATCATCAACCTCTGATCCTAATTCCTATGCAAACGAAGAATTACAAGTACGAAAGATAATGGATCTTAACCCTAAATCAATGGAGGAAGTATATAGGGTTTTTGCATCTAGTGAAGCTCTCAACACTCACACAAAAACTCATGCCACACCACCACCTCCAACTCCAATGTCTCAATAAACTCTTCCTGTATTGAGATTTACTATTAAAAAGAAGTCGACTACTGGAGACTCTATCCTCATCATCAAATCCAAGGTGGAGATGTATTATAAAAGCTGCTCCATCAACTTCTTCTCATTAAAATATTTTAGGGCTCTGTAGAATAGAAATTAATTGTACCTGGTACCATTTTGGGAGGCACCCGATGACTTCCCATTAAAACGTTGATGTTTTAGGGCTTACTAGAATGTTGTGAAACAAGGGCCGGCCATAGAAAAATATTGGTATTAGACCCCCAAACATAGATTGGGGTATGTCTCTAAATTAGACAATAACGGAGAATCCATTCTTCGTAAAAATATAAATATAGTAACAGTATTTTATGTGTGGTGAGGTTTATAGTAACAATATTTTATGTATGGTAAGGTTTTCAATGCTATTTGTTCCAACTCTTTTTGCCTTAGATTTTATTAAAAATATATAGTTTAAATTATATATATACATGATTGATTGAAAGGTATTGTTGAGTGTAGATAGATTTGAATCTTTGCATCATCCAATCCCCATTGGACCAGAAGCTCTTGATTACAAATAATATATTTTAAATTTTAAAATATAAAATAATAGTGTGTATAACTGAATATATAATTTTAAGCACATAGAAATAAAGAAATATTGTTACTCAGTGACAATTAAATTTGTAATGTGTGTAAATATTTTTAAATATTTTATTTTTAATAAATATATTTATATGATTAATATTTTATATAAATTTGCTAAATTTTCTC